>JAQGAW010002645.1:0-14581 GCA_034698025.1 Phthiracarus crinitus | reverse complement strand
ACGGAAGGCATGCCCGAACTCTACAGACTACACATAGCAGCTGCTCGTCCAAGAACTACAAGCGAGTGGTTGGAAATCGCTTTGGCTATTGAAGACAATAAGCGCAAACAGTTCTTTAAGTACTCGTCGAGAACTGACTCAGACAATAGCCAACACGCACTCACACTTCAAGATGGCGACGATGACAAGAGGCATGTGCACCAAAACCGGAAACAAGTCAATACACATGTTCAGCCTAAGGATCCATGCCGTTACTGTAAAGCAATCGGAAAAACGGAATATCATTGGCATCGACAATGTTCACGTCGAAGCGTCCCCACTAATGAAGCAACTACTTCAGCGGCAACTCCAACGGAAAGCAATTCAACAGTATACTCAGTTTCTGATGCTTTCGTTACTTACGATGTCAAGCTTAACGGAAAACCGATTCGTCTATTACTCGACACTGGCTCAACTATCACTGCAGTATCATCGAACACAGCTAAACGTTTGCGAATCAAACCAGATGATGGATCTGCAATTCCGATAAACGTGGCACATGGGTCAGGTCACACAATTGGAAGCACACTCGCGCGCCTAACAATCGGTCAAACAAGTAAGACTATTGTGGTCCACGTATTACCACACCTCACACAAGATGGCCTATTAGGTATTGACGCTGCTCGCGCATTCGGACTAAGCATTGACTTCAGCAAAGCTAGTCACACGAAACCAAAAGCAATCTCATTGCACATCACGACTCCAAAGGAATCAAGTCTCGATTTACAGATTTCGAAACACGAACCGCTCTTTGCTAAAGACATCGGAGGCATAAAAATCTCTAATCGCGTAATACGAATGAAAGCTGAAACGCCTTTCACTAAGCGTTCATATCATCTCTCACCGCAAAGAACAAATGAACTGATGCAACGTATTAACGACATGTTAGTCAATGGACTCATTCTGACATCGCTTACTCCTATGGTCTCACGGACTTGGCTGGAACCTAAAGCTAACGGCAGTTCACAACCTTGTGTCGAATACCGTTTACTTAATAAACAGTCAGTCAGTGAGCGCAGACAGATAACTGTGGTTCCGCATCTGAACGAATACGTCAATACTTGCATAACAGTTAAGCTATCGGTCAAAACCATACTAGAAGGCACTCATCTGATCGAAACCGCAGACCAACCGAAAATCAATACATTGACATCGTTCATTAAAGTCAATACCGTCGAAGCCTCGAGTAACAAATCAGTTCGTATAATCGATTCGGTCAGTAATCCGCAATCGATCTTAACAGACAATTGCTCGAACTTCATCGCAAAACGATTTCGACTAGTTTTCGCCATCGATTCAAATACACGATTGATTACAGCATTATCGAAGGCAGTCTTAGACAATAATGACACTTTGCATACAAACACCGCTTTCACTACACATTACTTGCAGTACCGTCTAAAGTCACCAATGTTTCTAAAAACTGATCAATCAGTAGACATCGCTCGCACTCAAGCATTACAGTCATCGCGAACAGTACATACAAGACGCAAACTCAATGAAACAAAACGTCAAAAGCATCGAAAGTGGACCAAACATCGTGTCTATCGTAAGTCAAGGGTACGGCTCCGATATGATGGCGCTCGGCACCATCAACACAGGTTTGATCAGTATTGGTCCGGTTCCAAACCTCTGGCGCTCAACACCATTGGAACACCTTTGACGAAACCCGAACACCCAATGCCCACAGATGACACCACAACACTTCTACATATCTACCGCAAACGCTTTGACGACACTCCCAACAAAGATAACGCGACTCTGAAAACCAGGGAATTGAGACACCAGCGACAGATGTCTCTCATCTAAACTTATCGTCACTTAATTTGTCACATTTTTCTAGCATTTCGTATTTCAAAAGTTTAATAACGATTACGCTTTTTATAAATAATAACGTTTTCCGCTTTTATATTCATTCGCTTTTTGACACTTAATGAATAAAGACGCAGTGTTTTAATCAAAATTGTTTCTCAACGTTTTCTCTTTGTTACAATTTATTAAAAAAATTTTGAAATTTTGAGAAATAAAAACTCTAGACATTAAAAATATTATGTAAACATTACGTAAAAAATAATTTAAAACTTTGTTGTCCTGGATCGTAGTTTTTACATTAAAATTTATAATTTCTTTAAGTTAAAACTACTTCATGCAGCCTAGAGGTTAGGCAGCCTAAATTAATTTTAGGCTGTAGGCTTAGGCTCCTAAAAATATTATAAGCGGTAGGCTTAGGCTTGAGCCTAAGACTATGAAAAAATGTAGGCTTAGGCTGTAGGCTGAGCCTAAGCCTAAGCCTAAGCCTAAGCCTAAGGCTAGGCCGCCTAAATTGTTCATCTCTATGCCAAACACCTTTGTTAACTTATTATAAAACTGATTACACACGAACGGATAATCAGATTTGGTCAAAAACATGTATATGGAAAAGCGAGTTAAAAAATAAATGTTTAGATTCCATAATTTACTTCCGTATGCTAAATAATGTATTAAATCATTAAAAAAAAGTAATAATAGTTTAAAGAAAATTCGTAAAAAACCTTTTAGTAAAGTTTCGTAAATCGTAAGAAAACATCCTTTACTTCGACATCACTTTTAATAAATTTAATTTTAATAATATTACAATTAAATACAAATTATCGCATATTTAATACTCCGATCAAAAACATTCAGTATAATATCTAATACCGTATTGTACTGTAACAATAACGACAATGTTTCACATGATTCGCCAATAAATTTAAATCAAAATTGTGATATGTATGTAATGATATGTTTAGCGCTCATTCCATTAAATTTGATTGTGATTTAGAGATGTTATTACAATCAGTATTGAGAGTAAAATATCACAATAAGTTTAGTAGGATTTGAATGAAATGAATATATGAAAATCATAATAATTGTTGAATAGCATTCAACTCATGTTTGGACAGCGCTTTCAAATTAAAACCGTTTATCTCTTCATTTCCCTCTAAAACACGCATTTCATTCATTTTTTGCTTAATTAATGTTCGCAACTCATTAATTCGATCATTGATAACGTTTTGGTCGCTATTAATCACATCATTCGCTTTCAATGTTTTAGTTTTGATAAACGTATTTCCAGAACACAACCATATCTTCTTATCCTATAATAATCAAATCAAATCAAATTATAATATAACTTACATATAGCCGTTAATGCATATGTAATTAATATGTGATATACATTTGGTTTGTTTCGCAACGCATTAATCGCTTCTCTATTTTTTTGCCTCTTTTTGTCCAAATCAACGATTTCTTGTTTCATCATTAGAATATCTTCAGCAAGTTTTTCCACGTTTTGAAGCGCAACTAATATGTCATCCATTTGTGAGCGCATCCAACAAAACCAATTGAATTAGAAATAATTACCGAATCTATGATCATTTACTTAAGTTTTTAAAGTAAGTTTGTTTACACACACAAAAACTATACGCTAACAAAAAGTTAATTTTTGGGATTTTTTCGGGACAACGACGCAAGTTTGATATAAAATGATATAAAGTGAATCACAACACTGCATATATGCAATCAGCTGTGTTATGAGGCGTTTGGTAAAAATACTGTAACTAAACAATTAATACCTGAAGTTTTATTTGAGGTAAACCATGGGCTATACTTCGGTATTGCCCCACCAAATTTTTGACATATTAATGGTCCCTTATTTATAAAAGTTAGGTTAGGTTATTAGGTGGGGCAATACGGAAGTGGCCCCTATTTTTAAGTTAAAGAATAAATTCTAAGATCAATTAAACTATTATTATTATACAATTTTATTGAAAGTGTTTGGTGTGTGATTAAGAAACTAATGCTTAAATATCAATTAAAGGGTGTTCTTTTTCTTTTAATAACGTGACGTCATTTTTCATACACATTTACATATATAAATTTGACGTCACGTTATCAAAAGAAAATAACACCCTTTAGTAATGCTTGCAATGCTTATTTACATTGTAAATAAGTTATGATCACGTGTTAACGCTATACTAACGTAAGCGCATAACAGTTATCATTGAATTTAAAAACAAACCAAACCATAACATGCAAAGTATCTCGAAGTTGACAGTATTGACAATGTGTTGTTATGTTTATGTTGTGTTTAATATATAATATGTTAAATCGATTTGAATTAAAATGAACACAAACCGTCAAACAAATTATAACGCAATTAAAAATGCGAACAGTTTTAAAATACCGGACAATATATTGGATGACTTGGCGTCACGTTTCGTCATAAATATACCACAGTCTGAGCGAAATGACTTGATTCGCGTGTGCTTTCAGATGGAATTAGCGCATTGGTATTACATTGACTTTGTTTGGGAGACATCGCAGCAAACGCTTCCCAAATACAAGTACAAACAGTTCACTCGAATAATGTTCGCTCACATTCCGTTTCTGACCAAACATTTGCCACAATTGGAGCAAATCATCTCCGAATGGAAGGAATACAAGTTAGCGGTTCCCACGTGTGGTGCCATTCTGTTGGACAGTGATATGGATTACGTTCTTATGGTACAGGGATTTGGTGGCAAAAGTTGGGGATTTCCGAAGGGAAAGATCAATGAAAATGAATCCACTATTAATTGTGCGTCTCGTGAAGTATGAAATTAAACATATATATCAATATATTACTATTTCGATCGTTATTTATGATAAGTGTATGTTTAGGTTAAAGAAGAGACTGGTTATGACTGCGAAACTAAAATCACGTCTGAGGCTTATATCGAAAGATTCGTTAACGAAGCTTCGGTTAGACTTTATATTATCTGTAATGTCGATAAGGCGTACATTTTTAAGCCAATCGCCAGAAATGAGATCAAAGATATTCAATGGTTTAAAATTAGTGATTTGCCGCAAAAAGAGTATGATTTAGCGCACAGACATACCAATAATTCGTACTCAAATCAATTCTATTCTGTGATGCCATTCATAAAACCACTTCGAAAGTGGATATTAAGGCAAAGACAAAATCAAAAACGCGATAATAAACAGAGTGACAACGATTACGACAAGTTTTGGGCTAAAAGTTGGGATAATATTAAGTTCGATTGGGATAGCATTTGGAAACAAATAAGAAAAGAAAAGTGAAATTATCCCACATTTCTGTACTTAACCATACGGTAACCTCATTTCTGTAGATTATTAACTTAATATTATTTTTATGAACAGACTTTTTTATGTTTTAAATTAAAATAGCGGAACAATAAAATAATTTGTACTTTACTAATCGTAGCATTCATAAGACAAGTTTGCATTTGCCTGAAAGTCAATTAGAATTAACGCATACCTATCGTATAATGTATTAAATAAAGGATATTTTGCTAAACTGATGCTCAAAATTATTGAAAGCTTATCATTACTTGCATTACTTTATACGAGTTTTATTACTTAAATTTTTTATTAAAGGGTATTAACTAAAATAAATGATTTAAAATAGACTAAATTTTATAAAAGTATAACAAATTTAAACAGATTTTAATTTTATAATCTGGAGAAGTGTCCGCCCGCGACAACAATGCTCTCTCCTGTTATATAAGACGCATCTTCTGACACCAAAAATGATACAATTCCAGCGATTTCGTTCGGCTGACCGATTCTAACCGTAAATAATAGTATGTATTAGAATAGTTCAACCGTTTGTAAAATACTAAAATAACCGGTTATTGTACATATTAGAATTAATTTTTATCTAACTTTTCCAATATATGGATTTGGGATTTCTGTCTGTCTATGCACTCTTTATATTTAAATTAAGGGATTTTTTCTGTATATCTATTAAGGGATTTTCCGTTTATGTTTATTAAAGGATTTTCCATTTCTTTATATTTATTAAAGGATTTTAAAAATACTTCTATAATAACAAGTCTTAAAAAATTTACAAAATAGCCTACAAAATGTTGAAACGGACAAAAAATCGATAAAAATTCATTGTTGAATTGAAAAAAAATCGATAAAAATAAAAAGATATATTGTTGAAAACTTAAATTTTTTGAAAAAAAACTAATATAAAGTGAAAAATTTTGTGGCATATCCGCTAATTTATGTAGAAATATCTGTAAACAAAGACAAACAAGATCGATACTGTCATAATATCTGACTGCTTTTTTAAATTTTAATAAGTAAACTATTTTTTATATCGAGTGGCAGATGCCACAAATTATGGGTTATATACGACATTACATCCATTGAGCGGGAGATGCCACAAATTCATTATAAATTATTACAGTTATCGAGTGTGAAATTCTACTGTCTCACTTTTATAAGGTTATCGAGTGGCAGATACCACAAAATATGGGTTCCTTACGATATTACAGTCACGGAATGGCAGACGCCAAAGAAATTTTGATTGAATTTTTTCAAATTTACACTTTTTTTAAATTTTCAACAATGTAATAGACTATTTTTATAATCTTTTTTACTATTTTCACAGTGTAGGAGTCTATTTTTAACGATTTTTATTGTTATAGGAAGTTTTTTTAAAAAGCCCTTAATAAATATAAAGAGTAGATAAAATCCCTTAATAAATAGACTCGTAAAATCCCTTAATAAATATAAAGAGTGTGACAGACAGACAGACAATGTCAAATCCATATATCTGTTCTGCAAAGACAGATAAAAAATAGAAAGAAAATTTATTAAAATGCGTCACATTTTGCTTTATCGTGGCATATTCAGCTTTGATTAAGCTTAATAATTTTTGATTTAAATTAAAATGATTTGAATGGAATATTCCGCATTTCTGAGAGGCATATGTCGATTTAAATAAACAACTATATTACTTACAAGTTTTAAATTTAAAAACATAACGAAAATAATGGGAGCGAACGATAGAAAAGAGCCAACGACCACAAACTATCTTAATTCAAAACTGCAGTCAGATATTATGGACGAATCGATCTCAAATATCAATGAAAAAGTGTGGCATATGCCGTTAATTAAAGCTGTTCACGGGTCGGTTAAACCGTTGGTTAATCGGGTCGGGTTCGTAAACGGTTCGGTTCGGTTAGATTTTCATAATGTAATTTCGGTTCGGTTAACATAAACTTAGTTTATAAAAAACCGAGGTTAACCCGATAACCCGAAAATCAGATAATTTATGTTTTTATGAAGTTAAACTGGAAGTATTTACTAAGTGTATCGTCAAAAAATAATTTTGTACGTAATTTTAACCATTTAAATTTAAATAAAAAGCTAAAAAAAGTTAGAAATGGCAAACTTACTTTTTTTGAAAAGCATTTGTGTTTAAGTGTAAGGATATATTATTTGCATAATCAATATTAGTAATCTAACTATTGATAATATTATAAGTTTTATGCGATTACAACTCAATAAATATTTTTATAATACTTAATCGGGTTTTCCGGTTAACCGTCGGTTCGGTTCGGTTGCTATGTCTCAAATCTCGGGTCGGGTCGGTTAAAATATTTGTAATGTCGGTTTGTCTCGGGTTCGAATTTTTGTAACCGAGAACAGCTTTACCGTTAATGTCTAATAATACCAAATAAAAACATAATAGTACGAGCAATAAAAATTAACAAAAAATAAAACTTAAAAGACCGCATCGATATTGTTTTTATTTTAAAATTAAAGTCCGATTTGTCAGACAAAATGCAAGGTCGCCAATGAATTAAGATTATTTTTAAGATCGATAAATTTCTGTTATCTTCATAATTAAATGATAAAATATAAAATACTTTTTAAAATTTTTAACTACTTTAATATAGTTATTTTAATTTTCTTAACTTAAGTTAATACTTTCTTTGTTGTTTGAGCACATAATCAGACTTACTTTTTCTTCAGTTTATTTTACCGGTAATAGATTAGAATAACTAAACCTGGTTTACGAGACAAAATTTGTTTTTTAAAAATTTTCTTACTAACGTTAATTAATTTAAGACACGACTTAAGTAAAATCGTAGGGTTTATTTAAGAATCTAGAATAGGCTTGTGCTATGATGAGTGTTGTGCCCCACAAAACTAGCAAAACTTAACTAAAATCATCTCTCTTCTAAAATTATTGAAATAACTGATGTTTCAATGGAACAAACAATTTTTGTTGCGTAATTTCAAATCCGATGGCCGCAAAAATATTTTAGTTATGTTACTTATTTACTGGTATAGCCAATTACTTACCTTTTCAATGGAATAATTCTATTTGTTTCTTCTTTTGCTTCATCGTTAGTCCAGAGAAATTGACTGAATTTAGTTTGAATAATTCCAGGACAAACACAATTGACTCTTATATTGAGTGGTGCGCCTATAATTAACCAAAAATCAATGCATAGCTATAAAAAATTACCGAATTTTGTAATTCAGACAGCAATATCTGACTATTAGTTAATTTTGTATAAAGATCTAAATTTAAAGTGAGTATACGTAAAATTATGAATAAATGAGAAATATTGCTAACATTGTAAAGCGACTGCTTTTGTTAATCCTAAGAGAGCAGTCTTGCTAACAGAATAAGCGCCTATTAGTGAAAATGGTTGATATCCACCGATTGATGATATGTAAACAATTGAACAATTTCTACGAAATATGAAGAATACATACTTTTTACTAATGATTGGTTTCAAATAATTCAAACTACGAGTTTAATACTTTCGTTTTTCCATAAATGGTAAAACTTCTTTCGATAACATAAATGCTGATTTCACGTTAATTTCAAATATCTAATAATAATTATTTTCCAATTAATTTTAAATGTTATGTTTTACGAGAAATTACACAAACCTTATCCCATGCTTCTTCTGGCGTCTGTAGAAAAAAAACAAAATTTTAATTTGTGGAAAAACATTATACTGTAAATACATCTCTATAGTAAATTTTATGAGTACATTTTTTAGTAACAAAAAACACACGACAAATTCATAGGGGGCTCAGTATTTTAACTTTGGTTTAAATTATAAAGTTGATTCAAGTTAAAAACTTATGTTTAATTCAAATAAAAGATAACAATATTTTAGTTGAAGTCTATTGCGAATGTATAGACATTGTCTAATTCATAAACTCGACATCTATACGTCACACTTTAGTTTTATAATGACGAATCGGTAGAATTCGTAACAAAATAAAACACAGAAAATTAAAAAAAATGTTTTATAATAATACATCAAGAACTGGAGCCACCGAAGGATTAATCCCAGCGTTTGATATAAGTATATCGATTCCACCAAAATTTTGAACTGCCTGTTACATTCAAATTGATTACCATATTTGAATTAATCTATAATCAAATCTCTATGTTATTACAGTACGAACACAGTGAATCAATTTCAAACGATCCTCTTGTTTGCCGACATGACATACTGTGCCACAAACGTCTAGTCCTTCTGTTTTTAATTTGTTAATGGCTTCCGTTACATTCTTTTCCTTTCTTTATGATTAACAATACTTTAATATTTATTAGATTAACGTTATATCATATTATATTTATAACCTGCTACTTATCACAACAGAAGCGCCATCAGCTGCCAGTCTTTGCGCGATTGAGAAACCAATGCTATTTTAAGTTAGAAAAGTTCCAAAAAATAAATCGAAATTAATAGAATCAGAATTACGTTGTATTTATAAGTATTTATAAAACATATGCAAATAACAACGCAAATCAATTTGATTTCTAACTAATAGTACTGAGTTTAACTTAAATAATAAAATATCAATTTTACAATATAATAGATTTATATGGTGTAAAAGAAAATAAATATTTGCTGAACAATTAAATAATTAAAACATACCCATCAGTAGAAGCGGTGACAATCGCCACTTTTCCGCTCAACTTTTTGTTTACCACTTCAGTAGACATTAGTCTCAATGAATTTTTGATTACGTTGTTATGCACGCAACCATACAAATATTTTCCAACACTCAAATGCATTGATCTATTTTGATTAAATTCAACCAAAACTTACTATTATATGTTTTATTTTTAATTTATAAAGTAAAACATAAATTAAATAAAACTTACGTCAACAATTAAAATAATTATTCACGAAAATTATTTAAAATAAAAACTTGAATAAATTCAATTTAATTTCTATAATGCTATCAGTATTAAAGGTTAATCAGATAATATTATTTTTAAACGAGAAATCAACACAAAGCTGTTTCTCAATATTGCAATAAATAATATAAACAAACGTTTGGCGCATGTGTTCATGTGTTTCCGCATCAAAATATTTGATATCATTTTAAGTGTTTTAAGTTTAATATTTTTTTGATTTAAAAATATATAGTTATTAATGATTTAATTATAGATAATGGAAACAAAATTAACGGAAAAACTGAACACTAATAAATTGTGTAGTATTGACGTAAACGATGTTTTTGACGAATTACGACAAGAAAATATTAGACTCAGTCATGAATTATTGTTTGCGAATAAATGTGTGCATATTTTACTAAAATTTAAGTGTTTTTTGGAAAATACTTGTAAATGTATATACACTGACAATGGATACGAATTGCAAAATATTTGTAAAGAATATTCGGACGCTATTAATGAAAAGCAATCTATTAAATCAAATGAACAAAGTTTTATTGAATTTACCGATAATGACGATTGTGCTCAAACTGACAATGTTTTTAATAATAATGATAATAATAATTTGAGGTTTAATTATATAACGACGATTTACAGTGAAAAACCTGTTGACAAGAAATTAGTGATAAAACAAATAACTAATAAAAATAGAAATAAAAATAAGAATAAAATGAATAATAATGTCGAAATCGATAATATAATAAACGAGTTTGGTTTAGAAAAATCGAAAGAATACCGATATTTATGCACAGAACCGAATTGTAACTTTGGTGCCAATCGGTTGCAAGTAATAGGTGATCACAGAAATTCGCATTTAGGTATCAGACCATATCAATGTAATGAAGAAAATTGTATGAAGACGTTTGATATGCATAGAAACTTACAAAAACACCTGAAGACTTGTCATAACGACGATAAGGTATCCGAATATTATCAAATATAATTAAATTTATTATCATAACTATTTTCGTTACTTTAAAAATGTTTTAATACAGACATTTAAATTAAAAAGGTTTATAAAAAAAGGTTAATATTTTAAAAACTTAGTTTAAGTTTGTTTGCTTACATATAAATTAACCAAACTCTTCAATATTTAGATTCCAGTAATTTATATAAATAAATACATATATTAAATTGTTTATCTTTATAAAAAAATCTATACAAAACATTGAGTTATCGCTTATAAGCTTATTTTTAAATTTTGAATTATTCCAAAACATGTTTTTTCTTTATCCCATGTAGTTTATAAAACTTGAAAATTATATTAATAATTAAAGCTTACGGCAATGTTTTAAACTTTGTCTATATTTAATGATTGTTACACGTTTTGTTATTGTCAAAGCCAGTGAAGTGTCAATGGCCGGGATGTGGCGCTCAAATGCATTCGAAAAAACGATTGACCACTCATATGCGCAAACATACGGGCGAAAAGCCATTCGCTTGTGATTGGCCTAATTGTTCATATAAGGCCACGCAAATCATAAATTTACAACATCATCAAAACAGCAAACATAAGAACGAACGGCCATATAAATGCACATTTATTGGGTGCGATGCGAGCTTTGTATATCCTGGTTCATTGCATGGACACCTAAATAGTGTACATTCTAGTAATAGTAAATACGCGTGTGATTGGCCCGGTTGTGATGCGGTCCACAAACACCACAAAAGCTTTATCGCGCATAAACTGTCTCATCAAAACATAAAACCATTTAAATGTGATTGGCCTGGTTGTGAATATGGCACCAGAAGACCAGAATTGCTCAGAAATCATAAATATACGCATACAGGAGAACGCAATTATCCGTGCAGTTGGCCTGCATGTGATAAAAAGTTTAAAACTGGTAAAGCATTGAGAGAACACCTGATGATTCATAACGACGACAAGCGTTACCGTTGCAAATGGCCGGGTTGTGAGTATAGGTGTGTCAGTTCCGGAAATTTAGTTAAACACTTTAATGTTCACCACAAAAAATCTATACAGTATTAAAATAAATATATTGTTACAAAATTCAAAAGTTTAATTGTAATTTAAAAATGTTTGGTTATAAACTCTGTGCTGGACTCGAACCAAACCGTTTATTTTTATCTAACTTGAGCTTTGTGTGCGCAGTAAAGTCGCAGACAATTCGGATTAATAAATGAGTTTATGATTAAAAATTAAAAAGTATTTATAGGTTTAACAATTTTTGAAATATATTACTGTAAATCAAAATCTCATTCATAACCATTTACTAATATTTATAAATTCACAAATAAATTTTATTTTAAAATTCGTAAATTTAAATGATTAACTTAAAATGAAAAAATAAATGAAATCATTGATATACCGTATAATCTTAAAAACTTTTAGGTAATTTTAATTAAAAGTTTATTTTCAACTATTGATAATTTTAAATTGAATACAAATTGGATGAATAAAATATTCTGAAATTTATTTAAATGTTTTTATATTTCTAGACACTATTTACGTTGAATTATTAGGGATTATAAATTTTTATTAATTTGATTATTGTAATAATACTTTAGGTATAAATAAACTTTATGCTAACATTGTTTCGGCACGAGTTTTATAATAATTATGCGCCAGTTTTTCAAATTTCTTTATAACTAAATTTCGTTTTTTAATTGATTTATTAAGTCAAGAATTGATTTCAAAATAAATATTTTATTAAAGAAAATTAAATTATGAAATATTTAATAATTGTTAAAATGTATCTAATATTGAAGAGCGCGAAGTTTTTATTTTTACGATAACCAATTAAACTCTAAAAAATAATGCATTAGAAATTATATAGGATTATTATTATTAAGGTTGAGCATAAAACTACATGATTAGTCTACACAATACTTTCATCTATCATACAAATATTTGATTGGATTTAAAGTTGATAACAAAAGTTCAATCATTTTGTATAAGAGTTGAAGTAATCAATAAGAATGACATAATAGCGCTAATTTTTATCGTGCTTTAGTCATCAAATGGGAAAATAATGTAAACTTGTCTAGTGTTCAAAAATATGAATTAATTTTAAATTAATTCCTGAGTTTTAGTTATAAACTTACGAAAGCAATAACTATATTAATTTTAAAAAATTTTAAAAACGTGAAAATTCAAGTTTATTATAAAAAAGTTTTAAAAAATATATGATAAAAGTAAAAGATATTGAGTATCCATAAGCTTATGAATGATATGGATTTATGAAATAGTTTTGAGTGAACACCTTATCTGCCACTAGTTATAGAAAATCTACCGGTATATCCGTTTGGTTTGAGTTGATTTTTTCAATCATTAAAATTCAGTTTCACGCAAACATTGAATATATTCAGTATTAAAATCGTTATAACCGGTATCATCGAAATGGAGAGTTGGGAACAGCCATATACGTTGCAAACCTATACTGAAAAAGGTGCACCAACTTTTCAAAGCAGTGGTGACGCCAGAGTAGACTTCTTCTTTCACATTTGCGAAGACGCGAACGAAGACAAAACGTTATCATTGATAGCGAACTCGTGGTCATGCGAACCATTGGACACTTTAAAGTTAGTGGCATATCTGAGAGACATTCGTCATGGAAAGGGAATACGTCTTCAGTACCAGATATGTCTGCTATGGCTCTATAATAACCATCAAAACACTCTTTACAATAACATGGAAACGTTTGTATCGTTTGGTTATTGGAAGGATTTGTTGCATCTTCTCATGACAATACTGTTTGAAGGAACTGTTCCGCAATATTTGGATGAATCAAAAGTAAGATCGAATTTTAGACGCAAATCGAATTCATCGAATAAACGAAAGCGTTATGCTCTCACGCCATACGATAGACATGTCTACAAAAAGTTAAAGAAATATAGAAAAGCGGAAAAGAAGGCGAAATTAGTTTCTGAGAAGCAGTCGAAAGCTGACAGTATTGACGATAAACCAAACTGTGATCAAATAAATATTGAGTCTCAATGCAAGCAATTAGAAAATATAGTTTTATCGAATAATAATGAGACTAAAACTGCTATAAATCATACAAAAGAAATGAATGAAAAGAGAAAGAAATTTTCTCAAATACGTTACGAAAATGATGAAAAATATCGTAAATTTTTCGATAAAATCGTTGAATTATTTGCCCAACAATTAAAGACTGACATCGAAAATATGCAAAAAGGGGTTAAATCGATATCATTGGCTGGAAAATGGATTCCATCGGTTGGCAAACATTTCGATAAATATCTATCCATATGTAATCGCATCGGAATTGAATTAATTAAATTAATGGGTAGACAAGAGTTGTTGTCAAATTCACATCTAGTGAACACATTCTATCAGAAAGAAGTTTGCAGTGCTTTAAGAAGTTATCTGCAAATACCAGAAGTTCATATGTCTTCGAACAAATGGTCTGAAATAGAGTACAACAGAGTTGCTTCAAAGAGTATGCAAAAAAATAAGTCTGCGTTTATAAAACACGACAAAGAAAGGTTCGAAGCATATGT
>JAQGAW010002644.1:0-14592 GCA_034698025.1 Phthiracarus crinitus | reverse complement strand
TTTTGTTGTGGAGACAACTTGACTTTATTTGCTATTGTGTTAACTGCAATTTCATTTAAGGCTTTATATAAACATTCATCTGCTACTTCACTTAATACTTTTTTTCTTAATTTATCATTTTTAATTTTCGCAATCATTTTAAGTTTTTCTAAACACGTAATCAAATTTTTTGATGGCATGTTTATATTTTATATATTATCGGTGAAAAGGTTTTATTTAAATGTACGACTTCTTCTGGAGTTATCCTCGTTTGAACTCGTAAAAATTCTGGTGTATCAGGTGTGAGGTCAATCTTCATATAACCATAGGCCTGCTTTGTGGCTTCATTGTAAGCATTTACTAATGCATTAGATTTATCAGGAAATATTTGCCTCGCAAGGCTTTTAATTTGCTGACCGTCCCTTGGTGACTTCATTAATATAATATACTGCGAGTTTAGACTAATAGTCCGAATTGATTTATAAAATAAGTTCTGAACACTAAATATAATACTCATATTTAAATGGTGACTAACTCTTGTGAAAAAATTCTCAAGATTTTTATTTTTATCAAGTTGGGTCATTAAATCATCAATAACAATAACATTAGGTAAATACTCTTTAATTTGTTCCATAGATGGCAGCCCTTTATGTATTAGATTATTACATTATCTGAAATTTACACTAATTGCTTGAAAATACCATAACACCAAAGAACTTTAAGTGTACTCGAAATATTATGAAATAATATTTTATAATTTTTTAAAATTCTTCTTATTAGTATTGTTTTTCCACTACCAGTGGGACCGACGATCAAACAGGTGAATGGATTTTTGAATTTCAAGTGTTTTATATCTTTTTCCATTTTCACAATATATACTACATTCATAACTATTTATATAAAGAAAACTATTTTAAATATAAGTTTTGTAAAAATAATAAAATTGTTATTTAAACTGATGTAATATGTTTATTTTTTATGAATGGGAAGTTTAGATTTCCAATTTAGAGTTCAAGTAATTTAAAGAACTATGATTTTATTCGTACACAAGTAATACCTATAGTAATAGTATATGAAGGAATTAAAAGTAGAGAACTCTCACAAAAAAGGCTTAAAGAAAATAAAAGAAAAAACGCACAAATTAAAAAGACAAAGAATGGCTATAAAATGACTTGTGCTAGTAATTATTATACTTATTTTTTTAATTATATTTTTAATATTTTTATTGAAAATAAATTTGAATGGTAATACATTAATTGCTTACTGCGGGATAGATAGATTATATGAAGGATGGAACTATAAGAATATTAATGTATAAAATTGAATTGTAGCTCCACGTAAACATAATAATCGTCACAAAACTAAGTTAAATTTATTACCTACAAAAAAGAAGTACATTAAACTAAATTTTAAATTATTGCGACAAATTGGTGGTAACAAGAAATTAAAAAATTATAAAAGATTTAAATCTAGAAAATGGATAAATTCAAAATATAATTAATTCTTATTCGTTAAACTCAAAACAATTTTAAAATTTGCATCAAAATATTATAAAAACTTGGTACTAATTTAAGAATTGATAAAAATGAAACAATAAAATATATTAAAAACTAATACGAAGACTAAATATTAATTAAGAAATATTTGCTAATAAATGGAAAAATACTTTTCTATAGTTTCTAATGTAACACGTGTGTCTGAGTTATTCAAAAGTATTGAATCTACGCATACAATTAAACTATTAGATGATTTGTTTTCAGATAGTATAAATATATGTGAATTATATGAAAATTTAAAACAAATTTTTAAATTAATAATACTCGATATTACAAAAAGATATAATGAAAATGATTTAATTAGTTTATTTATAAGCCATGGAGAAATGGTAGAATATATTTGCCCATGTCTAATAAAGAAAGTTATTACAATGGAAATTTTAAAGATATTATTCAGAAATGCAACATTTGGAGACTTTAGTTTTAATGATAAATTTAGTCTTGATACAACAATAACTTTGGCTCCTTCAGATTTTATAGATTGAAAAACTAAGTAAAAATAATTTTATTAATAAGATTAGAAAACTATAAATTTTATTAAAGTATATGACAAAACTAATTACAATGAATAAACATTATTGAAAGTAAATATAATAGATAAAAAGTAATTAAAAGTAATAAAAAGTGAGTAAAAGTGATAAAAAGTTTGTAAAAGTGATAAAAAGTGATTATAAGTAATAAAAAGTGATTATAAGTAATAAAATGTGATTAAAAGTGATTAAAAGTGATTAAAAGTGATTAAAAGTGATTAATTGTGATTAATAGTGACTAAAAGTGACTCAGAATACCTATAAATACCACTGCTCTATGAGCTTTTGTTCATTTATTTCTTGACACTTGATAGATAAATTTATTAAGAAAAAGTGAGAAAAGTGAATATTATTGATTATTAGTAACTATAAGTGATTAAAAGTGATTATAAGTGATTAAAAGTGATTTAAAAAGTGATTTAATGTGATTAAAAGTTATAAAAGAGATTAAAAGTGATTAAATGTGATTAAAAGTGATTAAAAGTGATTCGAATACCTATAAATACCAATGCTATATGAGATTTTCCTATTTTATTTCTTGACTCTTGTTAGATAAAGTTCATAAGAAAATTAACTTTAAACATTAAACAATTAAAATTCAGATAATGCTCAAGACAAGGATTATTTTGATTTGGTTTCAAGAAAAGGTGAAATAAATAGTGAAAATGAAATGAATAATAGAATTGAGATAAATGAAGTAATTGCTCCAAATTATGTTTCAAATATTATGTACGAAATAATGTGCTGCATATGTTTAGAATTGTTTACTGAAGAAGAACGCACAAACTTTTATAATACACATTGTTATTACCACCCAATTCATTATGAATGTATGGATGCTTATAAAAGTAGTAGACTGAATAGTGCAAATGGGTTAAGTAGGCGCAATGGAATAATTCCTTGTCCATTATGTCAACAGGAACTTGAAAGACACACACTTGGTGCTCATATAACAAGACACGAAAGATTTGAAAATGTGAGACGAGAATTTCAAATGGAGATTTATGATTTAGTAATTGAAATAATAGATAGAATTATTGATAATCCTTTAACTGGACGTGAAGTTGTTGCAAATGTTGCTGGAAATAAATTAGACAAATGGCTGACGAAAATAGTTTAGGAATGAGATTAAGAATGAGAAAAAATGATAATAATGATGATGATTCTGGAATTGATGAAGTTGATTAATAAATATAATAAAATGAATTGTTATTGAAATATTATGTTATGCATTTGTAAATATTTAATTCCAATAAAATGATTTTTATAATAATCTTAAAAAATGTTCCGTTATTTATATAATTATATTTTAAAAAATATTGAAACGTAAAGGATATTAAAAGAAATGTGATTTAAAATGACGAATATGTATTAAAAAAGGATTAAAAGTGATTAAAAATGACATTATTAATTATCTAGGGCGTGGTCTTAATTCTGATTGGATGATTCTATTTTCAACATACTATATAAAGCGCTTCTCGATGATATTTTTGTCATTTCATTCTCAACTCTTTAATGATAATGTTTACTAATGTAAAAAGTATAGTCTGTGTTTGTTAATATAAAGTGATAATTTTCTAAAGTCTCAATATAATTTAAGTGATAATATTATGGAGACAGTATTGAAATACAAAATATTGTCTACTACTTCAAGAATAAGTAGAAAGTTTAAAAGAAGGGAAATTGTTCGCAAAATAAAAATTGGGCATAATTACAATGATGTTGATATTTTAAGTATTAATGATGAAATTGATAATGTGTTTTCAAACATAATTTATGACATGATAAACCAATGTCATCCAGAAGATTTGGTTAGTGGATATAAACATCAACCAGATTTAGAACCAAAAATTTATTTTCCACCCAGAAAATTTAAAGATTTTAAGGCAGAATCAATTCTTTCATTGATTGAAATTACAAGTCAATTCAATAAAATTTTTCTTATTAATGGTGAATTTGAGTTCGAACTTGCAATAACAAAACGTGGTGAAGGTAGTGGAAAAAGAAAAATTCAAGCTCCAGTTTCAATAACTAAAGAAAGTCATAATAAAAGGTCAGTTGTAGTAATTAAAAATACAGACAATAGTTGTGGATTGCTATAAGTAAATTTCATTTAGACAATATAAAGACGACTTAAATTCAATTGAATGGCGTCGAATAAGAGAAAATGTTCTGACTACGCAGTTACAATATGGTAATGAAATTGCTAGAAATGCTGGATTATGTATTTACGATTCATTGAATGTAGATAATATTAAATATGTTCAAGATAGTTTAATGGAATATTAAATTTTTGTTATTGATGCTGTACGGAAAAGTAATATTATATATAAAGGTCCTGAAAAAGAAAATAAGATATATATTGAATAATTAAACGGCCACTATAATGCAATTATTAATATTCGTGGTTACATTGGTAGAGTTATTATTGTAGTTATTGCCATGTGGGTTACAATGAAAAGATTAAACATAGGTTTAAGGATAATTGCAAAATGTGCTTTAAAAAATGTGAAATGGATTTAGAATGTCCAATTAAGTGTAATGATTCCAAACGTACATTCAATGGACTTAATTGTTTTACAACACATTTAAATTCAAATATATGCAAGGATGTTTGTGAAATAAAATATGAAAAAACTCATTAATGTGATAAATTTGTTTGCAAGAAGTGTAATACCAAGTACACAAAACAACCATATTTCTGTATTATGAAACCAAAAAATGAAAGTTATTTAGTTGAAGAAAACATTGAGCCCAAAATATTTGTTTCATACGATATTGAAAGTTCAATTGTTAATATAATTCATATTCCAATGCTACTTATTTGTAAGACAAGTTGTGATAAATGTTGGAATTGTAATTTAAAAAGTCAAACATCTTCATTTGAATTATGCAATTCCCATAAGAAGATATTTTTCGGGGATAATTGCATTAAAGATTTTGTAAATTTTCTATTCATTATTTTGGCTAAAGATGCTTCTTCAAAAAAAGCAATAGTGTATGTATTTGCACATAATGCAAGAGGTTACGACACCCATTTCATATTAAGAGAAGTTTGGAAATTTCAACTTAAAGACCTCTCCATAATTATGCAAGAAAGAAAAATATTGAAATTGGAGACATGCAATGTACGGATGATAGATTCGCTTGCATTTTTTCTCCAGCCTTTAAGTAAATTACCTGAGGCCTTTGGTCTTGATTGTAATATTGAAAAGGGAAATTTCTCACATTTATTTTATATACCAACTAATTGGAACTATATTGGAGAAATTCCTGACATTAAATATTATGGTGTTGAATATTTAAAGAAAAAAGATGCTTCTGAATTAAGAAAGTAGCATTCTGAAATGATAAATGCGAATTATGTGTTCAATTTCAAGGATGAATTAGTTCGATACTGCGAAATTGATGTAGAGATATTAAATAAAAGTATAACGATTTTACGAAATAATTTTATTAATTTTACTGGTATCGACCCTACAACTCGGTGCTTCACCCTGGCATCTATTGGGCTAGAAGTGTTTAAGTCCAAATTTTTAGAAGAAATTACATTAGGAGTTACTCCATCTATTCCCTATGATTCTGTCTCAAAAAACCACTCCAATGAGGAAGATTGCTGGTTAAATTGGCTCCAGGTTAAAAATAATATTAAATTAATTCGACAGTTTAGGGTTGGAAATTACTGGTTGGACTGATATGACGAAATTAAAAATAAATATTATGAGTTTTTTGGGTGTAAGTGGCACGGTTGCCCTGAATGTTACACAGAAAATAGAAATGTTAAAAGAAGTGAACTGCATGATAGAAGTTATAATGAAGTGTATAACATCACAAGCCAGAAAATTGAATACTTGAATAAACGAGGACGGCAGGGTAAATAATGTGGTCGCATACGTATAATGAAGATAGGAAGAAAGATAAAGAAATGAAGACATATACTGCAAATAGATATGTCCACCATAAAATGATAAGAGATTATGGATCTGCAGTCATTCGTGAGTAATTTTATGGTTGTAGGACAAATAATTTAAAGTTTTTTGGGGACACAAGTAATCAGAATTGCTAAGAAATTAAAGTATTAGATTTCTGTAATCTATACCCATTTGTGTTTAAAACAAAAGAGTACCCACTACGACACCCTTATATTATAAATGAAAATTTTGACTACAGTTTGAAGTCATACTTTGGATTCGTGAAATGCAAAGTTCTACCTCCACTAGGACTATACCTTCCTGTGCTTCCTGCTACACTTAATAAGAAACTTATGTTTCCATTGTGTAAGTGTTGTGCCGAAAATTTGAGTTAGGAAGAATGTACACATGGAGACGATGATAGGTTACTTATTGGAACTTGGACTACAATAGAATTACTAAAGGCTGTAGAAAATGGATATAAAATAAATGATATAATTCAAGTGCTTAATTATTCAGATAAAAGAAATGGTTTATTTGTTTACTATGTAAATATGTGGTTAAATATTAAACAAGAGTCAAGTGGTTGGCCGGCTTGGGTGGGTAATGATGATGATAAAAAATTAGAATACATTATGATGTACGAGGAAAAAGAAGGAATAAGTTTAGAATATGATAAGATTGAAAAGAACCCTGCATTGCGATTCATTGCTAAAATTATGCTTAATAGTTTTTGGGGAAAACTGGCACAATGACCAAATATGCCGAAAACTTAAATTTGTAAAACATACGACGGTTATTGTAAAATATGTACAGAAGAAGAAAAAGAAATACTAGGATAAGTTATGGTAGATTTAGAAGATATTATTATGGTTAGTTGGAAATACAGAAGATTCAGAAAATGATGTTTCAAATAATTACAACCTGGCAAGTGCCTTCTTTGTAACTACATACGCCAGATTAGAACAATTAAATTTAATGGAATAGACCAGGAAGTCTTCTTTACTATGACACTGATTCAATGTATTTTAAATGGGTTGAAGGTGACCCAATTATTCGGGCAGGAGATTTCCTGGGTGACCTCACATATGAGGTGGGTGTATGTAATAAATGTAAAAAGTTTGTTTCATTGGGTCCTTAAAATTATGGATACAAAATTCAAAAATAATATGGAAGTTGTGAAGTTATTTTGAAAATAAAAGGACTTTCACTGACAGAGACTGCATTAAATATAATTTCAATGGATAAAATGCTGGAAATGTCCACTTCCCATGTTGAAAATAAAAGAATAAAATTAGATATTCAGCAAATGCAGTTTAAAACTGATAAATTACATATAATAAGGACAAAAGAAATTGAAAAAGTATTCCGCGCAACTTCCGATAAAAGAATTATTGGAAACAAAACTTTTCCTTATGCTATTTAATGTTTATTTAACTTATATGAATGTAATTTTATTTCATTAAAAATGTTAAATTTGACAATGTAGTGTCAATTATTTATTAATTTAAGATTACTAAATTAAGATTATTAAATTATTTTTTCGTTTTTAAAATTCTTAGTCATCGTAGAGTTATGTGGGAATTAGGAAAGTATCATGGTTTGATTCGGGTGGGTATCAGTGCTAAGCCGTGGGTATCGGGACCACTATCCTACTCACACACTTTCAAATTCAATTCATTTAATTCGCGTCTTAATGCGTCCGTAAACGATATGACAGAAAATTTTGACATACAATAATGTAACAAAAGCGGTGGCGTTATTATCGATGCTATACTCGCAATGTCCACTATTCTTCCTAATTTTTTAATATTTTCATTAATTTATTAATAATTTATAGAGCATCAAAAAATAGAATTTATGGTATATCAAATTAGCGCTATGAATAATGTTTATATATAACAAAAATAGCACATAAACTAACATTTATAATTTTTAAAAATTACATAAATTTTCAACTTATTAGTATTTTTCTGAATCATCCTTTTATTAAGAAATTTTTAAAAATTTCAAAATGCCGCCTTTCAATGGTAATGAAAAATATTTTGGGGGAGAGGGGTAATAAAAATTAATCAGATATAATTGACAATTTAATATATTTCAACCAAAATTGCATTAAATTGCAAAAATAGCATTTCTAGCATTTATTATCAAAAATAGCTAAAACGGCTCAATGTACTTAAATCCTACACTAATAAAATTATAAAATAAAAAAGTGGCAAATGCTACTATGATTTTGATACTCTAATATATAGTATTATAAACATAGATCGTGCCTGTAAACCTGAGCGCCGTTCATACTGGGCGGTGTTTGATGTTCTTAAATTCGTTTTTCTAACATTTTCTAAAAGATATTAAATGCTATAATCGATATCAATATGTATCAAACTCTTTTACAATAACTCAATATGTTAATGCTGTGCGCCTTAATAACGAGCATATTATTTAATATCTGTCTGACTAGACTGAACGGCGCTTAGGATTACAGGCACGATCTATGGTTTAAACCGCGGTTTTTTTGGCGGTGCGATTTCCGTTCGTATTTATAAGTCTTTTGCGGTTTTTGTCGGTTAAAAATTTTAAAGAAAAAACCACGGTTAAACCGCCAAACCGCCAATTAGTTTTTTATAAGCTATTTCTAAATTATATTTTTATAAAAGTTAGTAAAAATGATAAATAATGATTGGAAGCATTATATGTATATATTTTATTAATAAATACATATGATTAATGATAAATAAAATACTATTAAATTATTTGTTGTAAGTAATCAGCAATCGAAGCATAGCAACAATATTTATTGAATTCTAAAATCTTACTAAAATACCTATATTCTGCTAAATATTAATCAAACTGACAAAAATAAAGACGATTTGATAATAAATAGAGTGTTAAACAATAAATTTTAAGAGTTCTAAAATTTTAAGCAGTTTAGCAGTTTTGCGGTTTAAACCGCGGTTTTTGCGGTTTTAAAATAAAAATTGTTGGCGGTTTGCGGTTTTTAAAATTGATTTGGCTGTTCGGTGCGGTTTGAAAAATTTCGAACCGCCGGAAGCTTTACTCATAAACATTAGTTGATTCTCAAAGTGAGGTAAATACAAAAATTATGTAATTTTTTAACAATAGAAATCTCACCGAAATAAGCCTTCAAGAAGTCGAGCAGCAATTTTGAATATAATATCTGCATTGTTAAAGTAAACCACTGGTGCCAAAGCCACGAATAAATTGATCTTTTTAGAGTATTCTGGACGCGCGGATAATAACGCAAACATTTGGGTGGTTCCCTGGGAATGACCGATATATGCCAGCGATGCTTTAAAAATTAAACCCATTTAAATTACTTAATTTAAATTTAATAATAAATAAAAATTAGTTTATACTTCTGTTAGTTTCTGATAGAATGTGCGATAAATACGCGGGTATATCAAAGAAAGCCATTTGTTGAAAGAGAATTCCCAATATTTGCTTGCTTTGTAATCAAAAATAATGAACATTATCAACAAAAGAATAATATTTATTAATTTTCATATCTTATAAATATTTTTTTTATCTGACTTTGCAAAATTCAGATATATGTATTTGACCCTGCCTGCCTGTCTGTCTGTCCGTCTGTCAGTCACACCCTAGTATAAAGACTTCTATCATCAAAAAATAATTGTTTAAACTAATATAAAATCAATAAAAATGAAAAAAATTCATTGTTGAAAAGCTTAATATTCTTAAAAAATAATTAAAAAACTGAGGCAAATTCCGTTATTATTGTGGTATATACCGCTTTTTATGAAAAAATATCTGTAAACAGTGACAAAAAATAGAAATAAACCCGATTAAACTGCGGCATATTCTGTTATATTGTGGAATCAGCCGTTATAATTAAATTTTTATAACGATTAATTTAAATTAAAATGGATAAGAATGGAATAATCCAAATTTTAGAGTGGCTTATGCCGATTTACATAAACAACTATATTACTTATGAAATAAAGAAAATGTTTAGATATAAATTTCAAAGTTAGAAAACATAACGACAATAATGGGAGCGAGTGATAGAAGAGAGCGAGCGATCAAAAACTATCTTAAATTAAAAATGCAAAGTCAGATATTACGACCGTTTCGATCGAAGTTTAAATATAAATTTCTTTTTTTTAAATAAACTTATCATCGTTTCTAAAGTTTAACGGCATTTAAACTCACATGAAGTGGATATCTCTAAATTTTCATTTGAATAACTATTTCCTCTACTATTCCCTATCTATACGTCGTAACCACACGCCGATAAAACAAACGCTAATGTTCTTCCAATCGTTTGATTCAGATTTGTGTCGAATATGTCGCATCTATTAACAATTGTACCGCCATTTTCCGTGTAAATTCCGCTCGTATTCATGAAACCTGAAATCATTAACAAATATATCAAAGACTAATCTGAAATATTTGATAATTTGATGCCTTCGGCGTTAACGAGATAATTAGCGCCCGAAGCGCCGATTCCGTGTTGCAAGAAAACTGGACGCAAGTTAGCTCTTGTGATGTATGGGTTTATAATTCTATGCGCAGTTAACACATACTTGTCTTCAGTTACTATTTTATTAATTTCGTAACCAAAACCTCGCGATACTATAAATTCTGTCTATAAATATGATTGAATATAATCTTAGAAATTGTTGGAATAATTAGTATTACTAACAATCGTTCTTCCAATATCATCGTCAGCGCTGTTTATAATGGGTAAGCTGTTCAATACTAAAAGTAGTAATAATATCATATTACGATTAGTTTTCGAATAAGTTTTTCCATGTAATAAACTATAAATAATAATTATTGATTGTATATTATATATTTTTGTTAACTTATTCATAAACTTATTTGTCAGTATTTGATTGGCCAAAGTTAAACTTGTAATGCAAAATAAGATTAACAGGTGCTTAGTAAACGCATTGTTAATTGTTTAGATGTTTTAATTGTTTTAAAGTTTTATTTGTATAAATTTGAATGAAATCTTTTTTAATTTATCAAAAATATATGAATGCAAAATATTTATTAAAAATTAGTTCCATTACCATTAGTTGAACAGTAGTAGAATAGGCTATTGCTTAGTTAATGGAACGGTAATATTGTTTCGATAAAAATAAAATAAAAAATTTAATATCTTTTGAATAATAATTTTTAACTGATTATTAACTGTCAATCTTTATGATTTAAAAATTATTAATTATAAAGCATTCGACATTTCTATACATAAATAGAATTTTATATTCAAAAATAATAATATTAAAATTTTGAAACGCTAATGAAATTGAAATTATTCGGTAATGAAATTGAAATTATTCATTAATGAATTTGAAATAATGATTTTGTCAGTAATAGAATAGAGTTAACTTTTTTTGACTTTATGTAACCCTTATGCATACCTTCTAAAACATTGCTTTTATAAATAAAAATACATTATTAGCCTAAGACTACGAAAAAACATAAGCTTAGGCTGTAGGCTGAGCCTAAGCCAAAGGTTTGTCTGTCTAAAACTTTCATATCTAGTTTTATGTTTCATTATAAGCGTTTCAAAAGGAATTTCTGGTATTAGAATTGTTGTGTACTTTTGTTTCGATATTTTCGATCAATTATTTGTTTTATTTATTCGCAAATTTCGACATTAATTCGCTGATAATATTCATTATGTTTCGATAATAATTCGATTAAATTAATTATAATGTTTCGATAATAATAATGGTTTGATTTGATAAGTGGTTTCACTTAATAAGAATTGTGTTTAATTGATGCCAATATGGCTCTGAAAACATGCTGTTTTTAACTTATATTTTATAAGAGAAAATGGTTTGAGTTATGTTTTAATGTTAACGCTTTTGCGTTCAAATCACAACTGATATTATACTTATAATATTATACAAAATCATGCATCAAAACGTTTAGATAACGTTTTGATATTTGAGTCACTTATAAGTGACTAGAGATCACAACAGAATAAAATAATTTAATTAATTAATCTAAAACATAACTTAATTATCAAATAATTATTTATTAATACTCGAAATTAATGCGTTTGAAATAGAATTGAGTATTTGAACTGGTGTTTGAGCCAATATTGACACTAGAGTAGTAAATCGTTAAAATTTTCAGGCCCGAGCCCGACAGAAGCCTGATAGTTTGAAGATGGGCTCGGCCCGAGCCCGATTATTTTAAAAAGTCAAAAGCCCGGCCCGATTGGGCCCGATTCAATCAATTACGTCCAAAAATGTTTTATTAAAAATTCGTCTTAATATCACCTTAAAAACAATAAATTATCCACTTTTACAGGTTTTTCTTTAGTTTTTGTTCTCTATTTATATTAATTTAAAAATTATTAAAAGAAAATAATACTTTTTTAAATTTTTTAATATCTGAAATATCAAAAATTAGAATATTCTATAAAAATCAGAGAAAGTTCAAAGCCCGGCCCGGCCCGAGTTTTTTATTATTAAGCCCGAACCCGGCCCGGCCGTGGATTTGTGTCGGGGGCCCGACAAATCGGGGGCCCGTTTACTAGTCTAATTGACACCAATCCTAATATTATTGATCCGATGTTTAGAAGAATACTGAGAAGATTGCCACTCAATGATGATATCAATGTTAATAAAATGCTGAGACCACTAGTGAGTACTGACAATCCAGTCGTTCATAAAGGAGAGATAATTCCAGAAACGCTTGAAATTAAAGCTGTGGTCACATTGACAACACCGCCAATAACTTCGGTTTCGGTACTTATACAGTCTATATATATATTAGATTAGAAATATAATTAAATATATAATTCGGATCAAATACAGATATCGATTTTTAAAATCGTAAATATCATAACAGTTACTTTCAACACACCATTGTTAACATTAATCAAAGCGTCGACTCCTAAACCAATGCTTGAAATATCATTTGTTAAAATTGGAGTTCCATTCGATAGCAAACTTGCGAGAGAGTCTGTTATTGGGTTTGGTTTTGGACTACTGTTCACAAATGCGATAAAATAAACAATTACTTTCATTACAATTATCGCGTTTCGATTCATTTTGTTTTGTATTCATTCGCAAAACAATAAATCTTAAATAAAATTAACAAATACTTTTATATTCAGAATATTCTTCTTTTACATCATTGCTTTTAATAAATTATTATATTATTACTAAGTTTCAATGCATAGTTTCGTGGTTCTATCCGTAAAACACATGACAATATTCTTGTCCATCATTTTTATGTCTATGTTTAGTTTAATAAAAATTTCTTTAGAAAATTTCCATAATATTTACGTCAAATTCGTTGAATCGTTTTACGGATTCATTGTGATGTGACGCACAAACTTAGTTACGCAATAATAATACATATTTTCGTCTATAATAACAAATATCCCTTAAAAATGTCATATCACACTGAATCCGTAAAATGATTGTACTTCTATTCGTTGCGATGTTTTCGTAAACAACTTTTATGGAGAATTCCAATATGTATTGACATACTAAATAGAGTAGTAAATCGTTAAATTTTTAGAAACCTGAGCCGATAATTTCATAAAGTTAAAGATTTCCCAGATTAGACCCGATTCAATTAAGTACGCCCAAAATTTGTTTATTTTAAAATCGTCTCAATATTACCTTAAGAACATGTCATCCATCATAAAAGGTTTTCGTTGAGAATTAGTTATCTTATAGATGTCCAGGTTCGAGTCTTTCGGGTCCCAAGCTTGATTTAGGATTCGGACTTCTATAGATTTTTGTGACCCTGACTCGGACTCGGACTCGGACCTCCAAGCAAGACTCGGACCCGGACCTCTATATCCCTATATTTTAATATTTTACATCTGATAAATACATGTATATAATGTTAATTGGAAGGAAAAGTCTTTACGAACACAAAAACAATTATAATAAATTAAAAATTGTAATGTAAAAATTTTTTAAAATGAAGTAGCAACTCATTTTTAATCGAAAATGTATATATTATATAGAGATGAACATTTTAGCGGTTAACTTTTAACCCAAAGAGTTAACTCGGTTAAGTTATAGGTTAAAAGTTAAAATATTTTTAACCGTTAGGGTTAGACTATTAACTAAAAGATAACCTTTAACTTTTAACTCGTAAAAAATATTTTAAAATATAAATATATGATTCAGATAAGCTTTTAATGAATTTTTTGTAAATAAAATTGGATAATTTAATAAAATACAATGTATAAATACAAGAAATTGATCTTTGTTCAAATTAAATCTTTAAATTTGGATTAGAGTTTAAATAAAATAATTTAAAATTAGTAAAATATATGAATTTAGTGATTAACCCTCCAGCAGAAACGTGGCAAGATTTCCTGCCACCTCCACTTCATGTGTTAATATTTTCAAAAATGTTATTCACCTCACTATTAAATTTTAGCTATTCCTCAATTATATATTTGCAAATTGTTTTACAAAAAATTAGCCGAAAATTACATTAATTTACAATATTATTAATTTTTATTTAAAGCTATACCTAAATTTCATTCCCCCTTTTTGTATAATACTCAATGCTATTATCCTGTAAAGTTTGTTTTATGGTATGTCTGTATTGAATCAGGCAAAAGTTACGCTACAGTTAATA
>JAQGAW010002643.1:0-14593 GCA_034698025.1 Phthiracarus crinitus | reverse complement strand
CCCCGAAAATGCTCCTTTTTATGCCCCGAATCCCTCCCGAATTTGCGAGTTTTTTACCCCGAATTTTGTTGTCTTTATCAATGACATATACAGCATATGTAAAGTAGTATCAGTATATACATTTTAAGACTTAACGAGTAATGGTTAAAAGTTATATCAAAATAGATAATGAGTGTTTCATTCAAAATATTTAAAGCTAATCTTATCCGTACAAAACAAGATTAAATGTTTGTTGGATTACTCGAGTGAAACTAGAATTGCATTACGCGTAAGTTCAATAAAGTATTTAAATGTTCACACAAAGCAATACAGAATACGGGAACAAGTATTACTGTAATTACTATATTAAAAATAATTTTTTTAAAAGTTAGAAATAAAACTGAAATGAAATTTATTGTAAAATTAAAAAAATCATTTAAAGCACAATTGTATTGTAAAGACATGATTAGAAAAGTGTGGCAGTAAAAGTGGCAAATCTATATTAATAATAGAAAAACTGATAAAATAGTGCACAAAACAGTGCTTATATCCTTATCAACGTCCGTGATGTGCTCCGACCGGGTAATCGGCGTACCATCCAAACGCTCCGTGACCACCAGAATACGCGCCCATATCCAGCCATCCGGCGTTGTCCTGTCCGTGTCCGTGATGTGATGGAGCCATAGCCATATCTTCGGACGCAGATGGCATCAAATCGCTTTTACCGCTAACGATCACCGGTTGCTTTTGCATCTGTGGCCGAAGAGCGTATACTTTCACTGGAGTTGTTCCCTCTTCGTATATATCGTCGTCTACTTCTTCCAAAGCAGCAACATTTGGAGATTTTACTAAAACTTGGTAGGGATGAGACTCTTGTCCCACAACATCCTGAGCGATGTCTTGCGCCGAAAGCAGAACCGCTTCTCCGAATTCTAATGGTTTCGCGTATATATGGCTAATTAAAAGTAATAAATTGCACACAAACACAATAAACATTTTTGAAAATCAAAATTTTTAGTTTTAACGTTCAATTAAATCGCAATTTACTACTAATGAAGTAATGATACTAAAAGTTCGCAATGACTAAAGCAAAATAACACAATACCACAACCTTTTATAACCTAAGCGTTAAGTATTGCGCGAATGAACTCAGTGTTTAATAGTTTTTTCTGGAAGAATTTGATTACAAACAAGAAAGTGCACATCCATTATCGAGTGACCAAAAAAACTGATTTGTTCTCACATCATCGGTCATACAAAACAAAGAAAACAACGGCGAACTCGAAACAAATGGTACCAAATAAAGAAGAGGGATATCGTGGTTATCAGTGCGAAACAATTGTTTTACAGTATATTAGTCTCAATTTATTATATTTGCCTATAAGTCCATTACAGTGACATTTAATTAGAAAGAGGTAATAATGTGACAGAATTACTATTTGTTTTATCATTACTAGGAAATGATACCGCAGTCTCGTTTACTACTTGCATAAAATCATCGTCAGAGATGTCGTCATCACTTCCGTGTCGCGGCGATAGACGACAGCCACGATTCAGGTATGAGCACAGCTTTCCAGACGCAGCCAGTAATAAACCGAGATATGGTGGAGAAGGCTTTAATGGTCGACTTAAGTATTCGGGGTGGTATTGAACGCCAACGAAATAAGGATGACCTGCGAGTTCCATAATCTCCATTCGCTTTCCAGTGCAGTCACGGCCCACAAACTTCATTCCAGCGTCGCTTAAATGCTCGATATATTCAGGGTTCACTTCGTAACGATGTCGATGTCTTTCTTGAATCGATGATGAGCTGCCATATAATAATTTAATTACTGATTCAGATGAGGTAAAAATGGTTTCACGCTTTCCAAGTCTCATAGTTCCGCCCATATCTCCATTAGTGTGTTCGGGCATATCGATCACAATGGGTTTTGTTGTTTCGGCAAATTCAGTGGAATTCGCTTCTTTCCATTGCAAAACATTGCGAGCAAATTCAATGACAGCGCACTGAAGCCCTAAGCAAACGCCGAGAAATGGCTTTTTATTGAGTCGCGCCCACTCTATCGCTAATACTTTGCCTTCGATGCCGCGATTGCCAAAACCTCCGGGAACTAACACTCCACTAATTTCAACAAAAGGTTTTTAACTATTATCCACTGAATGTGTGCAAAGAATTAATTATAAACTGTTAATTAATAATAGACTCACTCAGATTTGCATAGACTCTGCCACGCTTCGTGATATTTAACTTGATTGTGATCTTTCGTCTCTAACTCTAAATCTGCGGCTTCAATGTATTTGAGATTCAGTCTCGAATTGATGGCAAGCGATGCGTGTTGTAATGCTTTGATGACAGATGCGTAAGAATCTTCTAGTTTTGTGTACTTTCCAACTAAAGCGATGGTTACTTCTTTGTTCATGTTAGCCATCGCGTCATGTTTTTCCGCTAAATCTTTCCAATTCGACAGAAAACGTCGCGGCAATGGATTTGGCAGCGAAAGATCGAGTCGACTAGAAAAATATTGTACAACGCCTTGTTCTTCTAACTCTAACGGAACGTGATATAGAGAAGCGGTGTCGTGAATGCAGATCACTTGTTCGGGTTCCACGTGACAGAAGTTCGATATCTTATCTTTAACGCCATTAGTTATGGGCAATTCGCTGCGACACACGATCTATTGGTAAGTAATCAAAATTTCATATATTTATAGATAATCTATACGTAGGATAAAATCATTACCAAATCAGGTGATAATCCAAGACCTCTTAATTCCCTAACACTGGATTGAGTTGGCTTTGTTTTGTGTTCTCCAGTTGTCTTTGGTTGGGGCACAAGACTCACGTGAACGCAACAAAAATTGTGTCGCTTTACTCTAAACTGAAACTGTCGAAATGCCTCCACAAACGGCATTCCCTCGATATCACCGATAGTGCCGCCTAATTCTATAATGCAAACTTGCGGCACATGTTGACCATCACCCGAATCACGTGAACCATCAACTGGAATGTATGCCACCCTTTCAACCCATTCTTGAATCGCGTTTGTAATATGTGGCACCACTTGTACTGTTTTACCCAAATAATCACCTCTGCGTTCCTTATTGATAACGTCTTGGTATATTTTACCAGTTGTTATATTATTGTCTCTGTGGAGCGTAATGTCTAGAAAGCGTTCGTAATTTCCTAAATCGAGATCAACTTCTCCTCCATCGTCCAGAACAAAAACCTCACCTAAATTAGTAATTAGACCGTTAAAATTAAACTCAATTTTTAAAACTATAACCGTTTAGTTTCTAAAATCTAAATAATTAGTGGGGAAATGATTTGAATCGATTAAAGTCGAACAAAGTCGAACATTTGGCATAAAATTAACAACATTTAGTTAATTCGGAGGTTTCAATCTATTTATCTAAAATCTAGTTATTGCGCGATCATCTATTTTTTATGCATCAAAGCATAAGCTTATAACTTATGTGGAAGTGCTTTATCTATTGTAAAAGTTTGAACACTATATCTATAAAGGTTAGTAAATAGTAAAATCAAGCGAAATAATTTATATCTAATTTTTAAGCTAAAAACTAAAGCTGTTGCGGGTCGGTTAACCCGAATGAAACCGAAAACCCGATAATCAATTTTTGGTATGAAATTTAAAGAATTCTATATGAATTTTGACTATTAAACTTCAAATAAGAATTTTATAAGCATCTTATGCATTCAACATTTTAATTATTAATATATTAGTAGTTTTAAAAATGAATAGTAAACTCATAAATATTATTTTTGATTTATGTTTTTCGATTATTAAACGTGTTTTGCGAATATTGTGTAAATTTTCGGGTTATTCGGGTTTCTTATCGGTTCGGTTCGGGTTAAATTTAAGATATGTCGGTTCGGGTCGAAGAACTACTACCCGACAACTGCTTTACTAAAAACTAAGTTTGTTATATCGAGAATACATTTAAGTTTTTAAAGTTTAATAATAAGTTGTACGTATAACTTGTAATAAAGTATACGATGTGTTATCGCGTATATAAATAAGGTCATGGTTTATAACTGAAAATCTTAAGAACTCACGCGCTTTTATGGCGCAAAATAAAACAACTGGTGTTTAGATGAAAGTGTGAGATAAATCTCTAAAAAATAATATTATTGCAAATTTAGATGATATTTTTTTAGTTTTAAATGACCACTGCAGACATGAATAATAAAAAATAGTTCGTTTATAAATAAATCTTTATTTCACACATCTTTCTTAAGTTTAATGAACCCAAACACAACTTTTCATGATTTTTTTCAATGAAAATGAATCGTAAAAAATAGAAATTAAGTGAATAAACTTTTCAGTATTGCAACAGTTACTGTACCACTGCATTGTATTTAATCTTTTTATTTATTTACAATTATCACAATTGATAAAAAGAGCTAAAGTTTACGGTTCAGAAATCAAACTCAATAACTAATATGCAGTAATTATTGTATTGATTTTGATCAAACGTTTATCTAACGATTTTCAATTCGCTGACTATAAATGAGAATTTCAAATAAGTTTGAACAAAAACGAAGAGACACACGATTACCACAATTGAACAGATATGCATACCGTGTTCGTACGGCGAGAACGTTCCCGCATCGATGTTGATGTACGGATCGATTTTGATGGAAGTGACGCGAAGTGAACACGATTTCAGTAGTGTTCCGATACTCGACGCGATCACACCTTTACCGATACCGCTAATCACTCCTCCCGTCACTAATATATACTTCATTACGAATTGATTAATTAATAATTGCTACTGAATTAAAAATCAAATTAAAATAAATGCTAATAATACTAAATTCAATAAAATGAGTTCAAAGCCGACAATAAGTCTGACACGCGTTACATATGTATACAATGAATAGATATATAGCAATAGCCGTACTAATTCCCGCGTTTGCGCACGTCATCAGTACGCTCTGCTGCTATGATATTGTAAGCAATGAGTAGTTGGATGCTGGCGCCATCTACTGTTAACACACATGTGTTAACATGAGGTGATGTGCGCGCCAGATTGTGTTTTCCGGATCCGGGTTTTGGGTGTGCTTATGTCGTGTGTGCCGCACTTTTAAATTGTATCTCTTTTTATTTTAATTTAATAATAAACACTAAATTCATTACAAGTTTTGGAGGTCCCACCGAGACTAACCAAATTAGTTTGCGCCGTTAATTCACCAGTTATCGTCGTTAACATTGGTTAGTGTATTAAATCGTTAATTGTAGTGATTCAGTGTTTGCGTAACAGCCAGTGATAGTGATACGGTGTGCGGCAAACAAAGGATTGTGAGCGGGAAATCGATCGATAGTAACAACGAGTGACTCATTGATTAACAGTAAATTACGTGATTAAAACTAATTTAGTTAATTAAGCGACTGTGTTAACATGGGTGACGAGGAGAATTATGCTAACCTGTGTGGACTCTTTCAAAAGATGTCAACATCTATTACAAACATGTCGTCGTCATTTAATACAATAGGAATGACACCCAAGTTGGAAGTGTTTACAGGGGATGTTGGTCAGGACGTAACGAAATGGATCAACGAATACGAGAAAGTAGCGAAACTCAACAATTGGGACGACGAACAGAAGGTTAACAGAGTCACATTATTTTTGTCTGGAACTGCAAAGAGTTGGCACAGTTGTTGGGCTGAAGATGAAGCGTTAACATGGACACAACTTCGCGAGTCAATCATCAAACACTTCATTCCCGGCGATTATGCATCATATCTGAAGTCTGACATGAAACGTCGCAGACAGTTAACAGGTGAGCCCGTTGTTAACTATATATATGACAAGCGAGCATTATGTAAACGTATGGATAAAAACATGAGTGAAACAAAGGTTATCGAGTATATGCTAAAAGGCATGGATCCTGAACTGCAAAAGCATGTTTACCCTTTGCACCCAACATCGATTCAACAGTTAATGGATGTCGCGCGATATGCAGAAATAGGTTTCAAAGCTGCTAACATGAATTCGAGTAGTGTTAACACTGTTAACACCTTAAACAAACCGAAGCCTGTTAACACAAATAGCTTTGTAGCACCTGTCGAAAATGATAAGTTTGATAAGATGGCAGAAATGATGGCCGCTATGAGCAAAAATATTGCAGACACTGTTGGAAAAGCTATTGTTGAAATGAAGACTGTAGTCCAAGATGCGTTAACATCAAACAACACACAAGTTAACCGAAGCAATTTCCGTAATCGTAACACTGTTAACACAAGAGGAACTAATGGTCAGCCACAATGTTGGAGCTGTGGAAAAACTGGACACGTTGTTAGGTTTTGTCGATTTAACAGAAGAAGTTCGAATAATGATAATGAGAATACTAATAAACCTGAAGAAACTGTTAACATTTCATCTCAAAAAGATATCAGTGCTCAGAATGTTAACAAAGCAAACACATCAGTTACCGCAGATGCAAGAAACACGAATAATAAAAATGTAATTTACAATGTTGATGAAGAGCAAAGCGATGATGACATTGTGTTAACAACAACAATGGATGTGTTAACATATGCAGATATATGTGTTAACAATAACAATGTACAAGCTATTTACGATACTGGATCAGTCGTTACATTAATGGATAATCAATTGTCGAATTCGATAGGATTAACACTCGAGCCGTACAACGGAAATCGACTGAGATGTGGTAATAAATCGTATTTTGAAGTTGCTGGCGTAGCAATCGCTAAGTTAACATACAGAAGTGGTGTTAACTCGAAAAAATCTCTTGACATGAAGATAGTTGTCGTGAAAAATGCTGCTTTTAGCATGCTGTTGGGCAAAGATTTCATCAAAGAAGTTAGTGAAATTATTGTATACGACACTGGATGCGGTGAAATCAAAATAACGAAACAACCTATTAATGCGAAGTTAACACAGAAGTTAAAAGACATTCAGCGTGTAGTTCATAGCGTAGAATCAATTGCTGTTCCAGCCCGATCTAGAGTGTTAACACGTGTAAGCGTCGCTCACAAAAGCGTTGATAACGAATTCGTTGGATTAGTATATTCAAATGATAACATTTATAAAAAGAATGGATTAATCGTTGCAAACTCTGTTGTTAACATTGTCAAAGGAGAGACTGATGTTGAAGTTTTGAATGTTAACTCATTTCATGTTAATATCGATGCTGGAACCATATTAGGTCAAATCGAGACTGTCGAAGAAGTGCGTAGTGTTTTGAATCACGATCGGGTTATAAACGAAGAAGAACCTGTCACAGAAACAGAGGAATTAAAACTTGATGGTGGTGTTATTAGTGTTAACCCAAAGTTAACATCGGATCAAAAATCAACGTTAGCATCACTGTGTAATAAATACCGCAAGTGTTTTGCATTCGATAAGAAAGAGTTGGGTCATTGTACAGTAATTGAGCATCACATCGAAACAGATGGTCCTCCAGTACATATTCCTCCATATCGTTACTCACAGTCGGAGCGTAAAGAAATTAAAACTCAAGTTGACGAAATGATAGAGCTTGGAGTAGTACGCGAAAGTGTTAGCCCATGGAGTTTTCCATTGGTACTCGTAAGGAAAAAGGACGGTAGCATTCGTATTTGTGTTGACCTGCGTAAACTCAATGCTAAAACTAAACCTGATGTTTACCCATTAGTAAGAATAGATGATGTGTTAACATCACTTCAAGGTGTAAAATTTATATCAACGTTCGATTTAATGAGTGGTTACTGGCAGATCCCTGTGAACGAAAGAGATCGCGAGAAAACAGCGTTTGTTACACCAGACGGACTTTTCGAATTTGTTATGATGCCTTTTGGTTTGATGAATGCGGCAGCTACATTTCAACGTGCCATGGATATTGTTTTAGGAGGAATGAAATGGAATACAGTTCTCGTTTATTTGGACGATATATTAGTGTTTAGTGAGGATTTTGACACACATTTAGTACGGTTGGAAGAGGTTTTCAAGCGGTTAACTCAACACGGGTTAACAGTAAAGCCATTTAAATGCGTGTTAGCAGCTGATCGTATTGCGTTTTTGGGTCATGTTATTGATTCGGAAGGTATAAAGATGAACCCTGAAAAAGTGAAATCTATTCGAGAGTTTCCCGAGCCAAAAGATGTGCGAGACGTGCAAAGTTTCATTGGTTTGGCATCGTATTATCGTAAATTCGTAGATGGATTCGCAAGAATCGCTGAACCGTTAACACGGTTAACAAAGAAAAATATTGAGTTTACATGGGGTGACGAACAACAACAAGCGTTTGACAGACTGAAACACGTGTTAACAGAATATCCTGTGTTAGCACATTATAATCCTGCTTTACCCACAGTTGTGCGAACTGATGCAAGTGGTTACGGCATTGGTGCTGTGTTATTACAAGATAACGGTAACGGATTTCAACCCATAATGTACCTCAGTCGACTAATGGATGTGCATGAAAGAAACTATGGCATTTCAGAGAAGGAATGTTTAGCAATTGTGTATGCAGTGGAAACGTTCAAACCTTATCTCACGGGTTTACACTTTACTGTCGAAACTGATCACTGTGCGCTGTGTTGGATGTCAACGAAGAAACAATTACCTGGTCGTCTAATGCGTTGGTCATTATTGTTACAAGGATTTGATTACGATGTTAAATACAAAGCTGGTAAAGTTCACAAAGATGCAGATTGTTTATCTCGTTATCCGTTGAATAAGTTAACACATGATAAATTAGATATTGACGGGTTAACAGAACAGGTCGTATACGCTGTTAACACAGAAAAAGATTTGATAGCAACGATTAAAACAGAGCAAAAATCCGATCAGTTATTATCTGAAATTATTCAATATTTGGAAAGTGAGGATTGTGATAACATTGATGTTAACTCATATCCTGAATACGAGTTACGGGATGGTGTTCTTTATAAATGGATAGTTGTTAACACTGAAAATAAACTTATGTTATGTGTACCCGAAACACTTCGAAACGAATTACTTTATGTATATCACGATGATCCTACGTGTGGACACTTAGGTCAGCAAAAAACTTTAGAACGAATAAAACAACGATTCTATTGGCCTGGGTTAACACAAGATGTGTTAACATATGTGAACACATGTCACGACTGTCAAACGAGAAAATTACTACAACGAAAAATGCCTGGACTTCTGAAACCCATTACTGTTGGTGGTCCTTTCGATATGGTCGGCATCGATCTTCTTGGTCAGTTTCCTCCATCATCAAGTGGTAACAAGTATGTTATCGTCGCAACGGATTATCTCACTAAATATGCAATCACTAAAGCTTTACCGAATGGTAGCTCATGGGAAGTGGCAAAGTTTTTCGTGGAGAACATTTGCTTAGTATACGGTTCACCCGTGAAATTATTAAGTGACAGAGGGAAAGCTTTTTTATCGACTCTGTGCGAAGACATATATGCAATAATGAGTACATCTCATCTTAAAACTACGAGCTATCACCCACAAACGAATGGGTTAACAGAGAGACTGAATAAGACTATTGCAGTCATGTTATCGATGTATGTTAACACTAAGCAAGACAATTGGGATAGTGTGTTAACATTTATCACATTCGCTTACAACACTTCAGTTCAAGCGTCAACGAAGTTTAGTCCGTATTATCTTATGTTTGGGAAAGAAGCGATTATGCCATCGGATGTTGTGTTAAACTTACCTCAAGAAGGTTACGATGATGTGGACGATTATGTTAACAGAGTAACGGAAAAGTTAAAAGAATCACGAGAGTTAGCAAAAGTCGCGATAAATAATGCTAACACTGTTAACAAAACGAATTACGATAAACGCAGAAGAGAAATAAGTTATGAAGTTGGAGACCAAGTGTTAGTTTACACACCAATACGAAAGAAGGGTCGTTCAGAAAAATTATTGCATCGTTATTTTGGACCATATATCATTGACGAAAAAGTATCGCCATTGGTTTACAGAATTAGTTCGATTACTGGTAAACACTATACAGATGTGGTTGGTGTTAGTCGTCTGAAACTGTACTCGAAAAGGAAAAATCCGATGTACGTCATGGTGCCAGTATCAAGTCCAACACATGTTAACACCGAGAAATTTGAGACTCAACATGTGTTAACAAAGCGTGTTAACGCGCAAAATGAAGTTTTATTAGAAATCGACGATGAAAGCGATTTGCTTATCGATAACGAAATGGATGACGCAGAGGTTATTCTAGTCGAAGACGAAGCGCGAGAAAGAATGTATTCGCAAAATGGTAGTCCAAGAGAACTTCGTCGATCAACTCGCGTGCGTCGCCCTGTTAATTGTCTCAATTTATATTCTGCGTAAATTAACTTTAATTTAAAATAATATTCGTTTTTAACACTAGTTAACTCACTAATTTAATGTTTTGTATTTTGAATGATAATTTAATTTGTATACGTTAACATAACTATAATTTAATTTGTTTTCTTATTTCTTTATTTTTTTATTTTTAAATTAATGGCACAGTTTGTTAAGTTTAGGTTAATGTGTGGAACGGATCATAATGTTTCGATAATGGGTTTTAAGGTTCTATGCATTGTTTAGTTAACATGATTTAACATTGTACTTACCCTTTGGTATTGAACTATGTCTGAGTAGAAGTAGTGTTAACATTTTGTTAACACTTATTTTATGTTAACTGTATATTTATTTGTGTTTTATGCATTGGTTTTTGTCAAAAAGAGACTTTTGAAAAAGAACCCCCCGAAAATTGTAAGCAATGAGTAGTTGGATGCTGGCGCCATCTACTGTTAACACACATGTGTTAACATGAGGTGATGTGCGCGCCAGATTGTGTTTTCCGGATCCGGGTTTTGGGTGTGCTTATGTCGTGTGTGCCGCACTTTTAAATTGTATCTCTTTTTATTTTAATTTAATAATAAACACTAAATTCATTACAATATGTTACTGTGTGTACAGTAAACACCATTTTCATGTCAATCAATATTAATATTGTAATGGTTTAATGATTTAAACTCAGTTTTACGTTAATTTGTTTAAAAACTATATTATTTAATCTAAAATCGACATCAATTTTTTTATAGAATCGAGTAAATTACAAGAATTAAGTTTTACTTTTTAAATTGGTTGTGATAGACATTTATACATACAGTGTATGAATGATTGGCTACATTTGGCAGTAAATACGAAAACGCAGTTTCGTTTTATTTTAATCGCAATATTGTCAGCTGTTATACAATTAAATATTCTCAACAAATCACATGATTTAAAACTAAAATGAGTTCATCAAACAAATTACTAGAATTTATCGATTCATTTGGTGCGCAATTATTTGATAATAATGGTTCGGTTTCGGTATGGCTTTTGATTACGAAATCACTTAACGAATTATCAATCGAACGGTTATTACGATTAATTGGACACATGAATGGCGAACAACAGTATGTTTTGGCCAAACATATATTGAAACAAGGATTTGATTCGGTTATCGAACAAATTGATTGCCAACAAAACGATAAAACTGATGAAAATGATCTAATTATTGATACGTCAGTGAATGACGATTCTAATGATCGCCAACTTGTGGACAGTTATGATAATTACGATATAGAAGAATATGACGAACAAACTGTAGATTTGATAAACTCGAGCGACAGTCAAATATTTTTGTATGACAACGATGACGATAGCAATGCCAGCACTAAATCATATAAAACCGCGTTTACATCAACGCAAGACTTACTGTCAAATAAAACGCCAGCTAATAGTCAAACAATAGAACTGGAATCGCAAACCGATACGAACGCGTCAAATCTGAATGCGGATCAGCTTTTAGAGTCGACGAGTGGTCTGTCTGGACATATACTGTCATTTTCTCCATTAACGCCTCACTGCTCCCAAAAAACTTCTCAGTCATTGTCATCGCCATCACTAAGTAATGATTCGTCGATTTCATCGATAAAGTCGTGTCAGTCTAGTCCGCGAAAGATTCGCCGAACAATGTCTCCGCAGAGGATAAGGGAGATGTGTAGTATAGATAATTTAATTCCGTATGAATTGTATTGTTCAGAGAAGATGTATATTAATGAGACTAAAAGCGATCAAAACTCTTCAAACAGTGTTTTATCTTCAAAACTATTGCTAAGCATTATCGAAGAAAATATCAAAACCTAGAGTAAAACAAACAGTTTTACTATTTTAATAGTATTTTATTATTAAATTTTCATTAACTTTTAACATTTGGAATTTTCAGTAATAAATATGAAAGTTTTAATTACCGTAAATTATTTTTGATTATCTGATTTTAAGTGCAGGTCAGAATCTTTTATCATAAAACTATGGTCTGGACTCGAACATAGTATTCTTAATAAAAATACACTAAACTTTTTGAATATTACAGACTCGGACTTAACTATACCTCTGCCTAAAACACTAGATTCCAGATTCGAATTACAGTAACTTTTGGACATATAGTACATATATTTTTATGAGATTATAAGGTAGAAGCTTTATTTAGATTTAGGTTAAGCGTTAATAGCGGTGAAGTAAGATAAAATCCCGAAATCGAAAGAAACTATTATTAAAAACTAGAATTAAATTTAGTTTTTTAAAATGAATTTTATTTTATTATATTTTTGTAATTAACTTTTTTTAATTAAAATGTTTAATAAATAACTGTAATATTATCGACTAATATCAAATTTATTTTTAAATATTAATCACCGAAGAACCGTAAACTTAATTTTAAATAAACAATTTCATTATTAAATGCAATTGGAAACCGATAATCAAATATTTGCGATATTACTTTCCCGATTAATAATTATTTTATTTAAATTAATAATAATTTAATTAACATTTCATACAATTACTAAATACAAAGTATTGAATTTATTCAAATTCTATTTCATTGAATGTCCTAACTTTGGAAAATACTTTGTCCTGTTCATCCAATTTGTCGATATTTTTTCGATGAGTGAGCACTAGAATTGGTTTGATGCCCACTTGACTGGCAGCTCGAGCTTCTTCTCCCGATTTGGTCAGGAAATAGACCTGTTCTGCCGGAACACCAATTTTGTCGAGAATATTCTGATAACTGGTCGAATCATTGAGTCTACCGGTAGACGTATCGAAATAGTTTTCAACCAAATTATTCAGATCTCCGTGATTTGTTTTCGACAAAAACTTTTTGGTGGCAGTCGTCCATCCATTGCTGTAGACATACAATTTGATTTTCATAGTAAACTTCCATTTCTTTAGTTGAAACACAACATCAGAATAAACAGGTGTCACTATCTTTCCATTACGATAGCCATCGAACCACATGTTGAACCTGAATCTCGTGTATCCCGAAGAGTCTCTTTTCCTCTCAGTATTCCACATCACATATTCCATAACCGAAGACTGTTGTTCTCCAATCTCAGCATTAGGATCCGCTACTTTCGGCGCATCCAATCCTTCTTCCAAGTCTTTCGCGTTTTGCTTTCTCAATCGATCCAAATCTTTACTAAATTCAGGGTTTGTCCAGTTATCCTTAACATACGGATCGATGTTGTTTCGTATGTATGGCAACAGAATCTTATCTATGAATCCATCTTTAATTGCTGTTCCACTGATGTCAAAGATAATAGCGGCTGGTCGAGCAAACTTTTGGTTACCCATTGAAATGATTGTCTCAACTGTGACACAAAACTACTAATTTCTGATTTCTGATTTTAATTTTTTTAAATTGCTTTGAATTTAACTGAAATTTTCAAACTTTTCATTATTGTATTTATTTATTGTTGTGTTAACATTACATAACAGTTTTACATTACAGTTAACTATTATATGGCATTTGCTTTAAATTAATGCATTATTATACTAAACAATGCGAATATAAATGTTTAAATTGTTAATCAGTTTAATTTTTAAACAATATCTAAACGATCATAATTAATACATTGAAAATCGTTATAAAAAATCGTTTATTTATAATTCGTTGACAAATTTTAACATTTAATTACAAAAATAAGTTATACAGTAATTTGCAATATTTAATGTTTTGTAAAATAAATTTTTTCCATCGGTTTAATTTAAAAATTAGTTTTTTACTTTAGAGTATATTTTTAAGATATTGAAACAAAATTTAATCGATGTTTTGTCTATAAAATTGTCAAAAAATTTTCATATATAGATATTTTTTTTCATAAATTAAAAATTATTTCAGAACATTATTATTTCAAAAAAAATTTTAAAAAATGAAAAATCGTTTAACATTTAAAAAATCTTTTGATTCTTTTACTTAAAGTTCATTATATGGGACTATTAGGACCTTAAACCATAACCTGTTTTAAATTCAAATTAATAGATTTTTAATACAATAGTTATCAACAATTTGCAATCTATGCCAAATCGTAAGTTAATTATTTATTAATTTAAAAATGAGTTTTTAGTTAATTAAATATTAATTCTTCAATTTAATAATATATTGTGAAACTTTTAAAAGATAATTTTTTATTTTGGAAATGAAGTGTTCATAAACAAAAATAAATAAAATTAATAATTTTAATTTTCTATACGGCAGTAATTTTATGCTTTGGGTATAAATAAATTCCATTGTCTTTATTTAGAACAAAAGAGGTTTTGAAGTC
>JAQGAW010002642.1:0-14596 GCA_034698025.1 Phthiracarus crinitus | reverse complement strand
TTACCGTTTCATTACCGCAAAAATTACATTTTTTCTATTCATTACCGTACCGTTACCGGAGCTAATATCCAAATTCACTGTCGTACCGGTAATGAACCAAAATTTTCAATCACTACCACAGAAGTTCAATAACAAAACATGAGAAATAATTTTTCATGTATTTAATATAGAGATTGAAATTGACGGTATTTAATATTTGCTCCAACCAACTCCATTAAGAATTCCAAACAACTCCACAACAACTCCAACAAAAATATAAAACCGATTCCAACTCCACTCCTGCTCGATTCCAAAATAAATTTTGTATTCCAACTCCAATTAGCTCCACTATTGTCTCATTCCATTCCATTTCAACTCCAACACTAATTTGATTTATTTCAATCAAGTTGTCGATTTACATTATAAATTTTTTATTTATCTTATTTTTCAAAAGTAATTATTTTTTATAAATTATAAAAATTTGTTTTCTATGAAAAATTTTTGATTGGAATATAAAAATTCAATTCCACAGCTGGTTTTTTAATCCAACTCCATACCAACTCCAATAAAAATACTTAAACTCCATTTAATCCAACTCCACTCCATTCCCGTAGCATGACAATTCATTAATGCAATACAGCAAATGGGGGGTTGAGGTTGAAAAAATATATATTTTAACCTTTAACACATATACCATAGCACTCAGATTAAAAAGTTGTGTTGATTTGAGGGGTAACTTGCTGGGGATAGATGACAACCCGATGGGGTCTAGGTATAAAACCTTTTTTTATAAGGAATGTCGGTGGAATTTGTCATCTTGGAGTTGGGTCTGGTCGAGAGTGGTTAAGTCGGATGGGGAAGTAGTGGGTAGGCGTGGGGTGGTGGAATCGGGTATGAAGTGGTGGGTACGGGTTGGGTGGTGAGAGGTGGGGACCTGTCGGGTTAGGAGATATGAGGACAGGTCGGGTTAGGAGATGTGGGGATAGGTCGGGTTGGAAGAGGTGGTGACGGGACGGTAGGGTAGTAATAGGTGGAGATGGGTAGTGTGGGGAGTTGTAGGGACAGGTCGGGTAAGGAGAGGTAGAGATGGGTGGTGAATGTAGGGACAGGTCGAGTTAAGAGAGGTGGTGAATGGTAGGGTAGGTAGAGTCCGGGTTGAAAGTGGTCGGGACTGATGAGAATTGTGGGGTCGGTTATGTGAGATTAAAAATTGTGTTTTTATTTGAATAACAAGCTATTTTCTCCCGACGAACTCGGGCTAAAACTCTAGTTCTATATATTATTAATATATTTTTTATCATAAGTTATATTACAGAAAAAGCATTAATTTACTATAGAATCAAAAAAAAATTGCATAAAAATACTCTCCATTCAGTAACTTAACTGAACGACACTTTCGTGATATAATCTTTTCAACTGATTTATAGGTTTTTTGTTATTCATTTTTTATGGAAACAATTATTCATTTGGCAATCACTAACACATGTCCAACTTAACGGATACGACATTTTTTAATATCAAAAGTACCAATTTTCGTTTATATCTCTATTGCGCATCTTTTTTATGAATATATCTTTAAGCTTTATGACTCGTGAGCACAAAAACATCTTTTTTTCAAATGACTGATTTAATCAAAATCTTATTTTACTATGACTGCAGTATTTCTTTTGCATAAATCGTTTTCAGTAAAAAACGTCTAAATAATGACATCACATTTTTTGACTTAAATTGTATTCTATTAAATTATAAAATAATAATACTTAAGTAAATATTTTAGAAAATTATTTCCTGATGGAGTGTTTTAAGCACACATTAATCTGTTTTTATCTTTAGGAAACAGAGTTATAGGGTATCCGGACGTTACTACGAAGTCCATTACAGCGAAACCCATTACAGCGAAGCCTGTACAGCGAATGGACAGTACATCGAATGGACGTTACATCGAATGGACGTTAAAGCGAATTGACATTACAGCGAATAATTCTCAAAATTTTTTTTATGGGTTACTTAAGTCAAAAATTTGTGTAAAACTTAAAAAAGTGTCGTCTAAAAAGTTTTAATCCTAAGATACATTGCCTCTTTAAACAAAACTGCGAAAATCGGTCGTTAAGAAGTTTTACACAAATTTTGACTTAAGTGACCCATGAAAAACATGAGAATTATTCGCTGTAATGTCCATTCGCTTTAATATCCATTCGATGTAACGTCCATTCTATGTACTGTCCATTCACTGTAACGGCTTCGCTGTTATGGGTTTCGTTATAATGGACGTGAATCGATTTATAGTTAAATGGTTTTGATAGCCATTTATTTTTAATTCGAAATCGTTTCGACACAGTAATATAATAATTAATTTTTATTATGTTCTGTACATTATTTATTGTTTTTTTACAAAAACAATTATAAAATTAACCGATAACTTTTCAATTAAATATAGGATTACAACTATTTATTCTTAATCAAAACTGAGAAGCGTAATACAGTTCGCTTACAAACTCTATATCTCAAAAATTAATGGTTAAAGAAACATTTTCTTTGTTCCTTTATTGAGTAGAGTTTTGCAAATAGTATAACATTACTAAAGTATAATTATCGACACAAGATAAATGATCTGAGATTTACCAGCAAGAATTGCAGCCATTATTACAGAGCTGTTTGATGTTCTCCAATGCTAGATATCAGTATGCGGTCAATAATAAACCGGAGACTAACGAGAATATTCTAGTGTGACACTCATTTATGGTTAATCCAATTTATTTATTTGTTTTATACATATCACAAATAAATAAATCCTGTCTATTTAGGTTATGTTGTACTGTTTTATGAATCCATAAAACCGTAATAAATGTAAATATTGTTTGACAAATATCCCTTTATAAGACGGTAACCACAGTAAAAGATATTTATAATAAGTAAATAAATTAAATGTTAACTTTAACCAGTTTCATAGATCAGAGTTATAGTAAACGAAATATGAAATTTATTAATCTCGTCATATTACTTTAATTAAATTTGATTTTAGTTCCTCATATAATAAACATAATTAACATTAACATTAACATGATGATCAATATTTTGAGTTTTCAAACTCAAACTCCCAAAGGAAGTCCAATCCCTAGAGACACCCTAAATTTTTCTGATCTCTCAGAGCTGAATCATTATTATAGGTGTCGAAGAGCTGGAGCCCCCAGGAAATTAGCCTATAAAGTTAGAGAGAAAGTCTTTTTGAACTTTATATATATAAGAGTCGACCGAAAAGTTTAACCGAAATTAGACTAAATTTATGACCGATAACCGACTGAATTTTTACTTTTTTCTGACCGAAATTTCCGAGCCCTACTTATAACTTAATACAAACGAACATTTAAAAATAAAAGTGTTTAATAAGTGTGTTTTATATTTAAAGTAAAAATGTTTTCCTTCTATAGATCAATACTTTTTAGAGAATTCGTATTATTAAGTTATTTTTTCACAGTGCATTATTCTTAGATTATAATCTGAAAATCAATTTAATGAATGTTACTTAAACCAAAAAATAAATTCATGTTTGCACTTAACCTAAATTTGCAAATATTAGTACATCATTATTAACTAAACTGTTTGCGGTTAGTTAAATATGAATCTTAGACAACCCAACAAAATAAAGATTTTAGTCTTAGCAGTCCCAAGATTTGACGCAAAGCAACCAAAACGAACAATTGTTTAACTTCAAAACCCATATCAAAATGTTTTGAGTGTAGAAAAGCATTATAATATTATCCGTAATTGAAGTACTAATATTATATTGTAAATAATATTTAAATTCTTGAAATTTTGTTTAATAATTCTAACGAATTTTTACGCTTTATTTACTTATAAATTTGATTTAGTTTTCGATGATAAATTAGATCAAAATTTATTTTGAAGTCAATAAAACTTGCTTATCTGGTTATCGGTTTACTATCGAGATTAGTTTAAAAGATTGTCATTTAACCGAACCCAAAATAAATCTTAAAAAATCAAAATAATCAGACCCGAAAAGTCGTCGGTTAACTGAACCGAAACAACTTTAGTACAGCCTTATATTTAAAAATTTGGATCAATTGTAATTTAAATTTATCTCAACTAACTTAAGTGAAGAATTTTTTTGTGTTTAACTTTTTTCCAATATATTTTTACATAAACTAAAAAAGCGTCAAATTATGAAACATATACGATAAGCAACAAATTCTTAAAGAAAATAGAGTTTCGCTTTTTAAATACGTTATAAAGTGAAAGATGACTTTATATATCTTTCCTGTTAGTGTATATGAATGATGAAGGATTGCATCCATAAATACGAGTTTTTGAACATCAAAAAAGAATGTGTGTGTGTGTGAGTGAGTGAGAGAGAGAGAGAGAGAGAGAGAGAGAGAGAGAGAGAGAGAGAGTTTATTGAACAAAAAGATAAGCTATAAAACAAAATAATAAATAGTTTCTGTTTCTTGGGGTGAATATTCTAAAATTCTTAAGATCGATTGAATGCTGCCTTTTTTATGAAATATAATAAATTTAATTTTGTTTTTTTTCAAGCACTGTAAGATTTATCTATAAATCAATGTTTAAATAAAAGCGTTATTCCAAAAAAAATCATCCTATATCTCCTATTAATACATTAATACGTTATACTGGATTTGATGTGTTCATCCGTACTATTTCATTCTCCACTGAAAAAATGAAATGTTATGCTCCTTGAAAAATAATGGATAACGCCATAAACAGCATACAAATACGGTTAACAATTTTTTTAATTTTGAATTTGACACAGTGTGTCTGTCTGTCTGTCTGTCTGTCTGTCTGTCCGTCTGTAAGTGCGCTTTTTTTATATTTATAAAGGGATTCAATCTATTCTTTATATTTATTAAGGGATTTGATATGATGCAAAATATTGACTTAAAGACTAGTTCTATTGAAATTTCCCATAAATAATTAGAAACTCAGCTCTCTGTGAATGTGGCGTGAATTGTTTGCAATTTATTATCGATTTTTGTATATAATACAAAATCCCATTTACTTAAACTAACAGCTAAATCTTATCCAATTCGCTTAAAATTGTAACTTCATTATTATACAAGCAAATTATTTAGAAAAGGTTTAATTAAAACACTCTAAAACATAATTTGATTAAATATTATGCAAAGATAAAAACTCTATTAATTCTAGTATAGTTCATTAAGGTCTTAACAATTCTAACAATTCTTAGAATTCTGTTTTGGTTTGAACACAATCACAATTTACTAATTTTCGTATGCATATCTGTTCGTTTCTATTACTTAAATAGATTGTAATGCTCTGATGGGTATATTTAGACTATAAAACTCACACAAAAACTAAAAGATAAGATTTAGTTTACAATATTTGAATTAAAATTTCTAAGATCCTGTAATTCAATTATGAATACAGTGTTATAAGAAACTTATTCGTTATTAGACTTAGAATTTCCCATTAGTTTTTATGTAAAATAATTCACATTTAATTGCATTAGTAATTAAAGCTTAATTATTTGAATTGTTTTTCTTCGATAATAAAAGCCTCGAATAAACGATAGGTTCATACTGTATTTGATACTATAATACCACGCAGTATAACGAATGCTGGAAATGATTAAACGTATGCGCACTGCGGTAACTTTACGCAAACATGAATATTACTAAAGAATTGTTCTCACTGTCCATTACTATTAACGTTCAGTATTGCGTAAGATTCGTTACTAAAACTCTACAGAGGATTCCAATTCATGTTTACACTAATCCTTCTTTATTTATAGCTCAATCATTGTTTTACAAAACATTATATAAACTTCGTATTTATTGTTTGGTAATAAACATTAGATTTTGAGTAACATTTAATCTAAATTTGTTTTATTTGTTCGAGAATCGAAGAATGAAAAAGAAACATATTCTTTAAAGGAATACTAGGATTTTAAGTTTTGCTGACTTTTGCCGTTTATTTTCGTAAGCTATGTTAACATTAAATGATAGGTATATAGTCTTAATTAGGCTTTAAAAGCTTTATTATGGTTTAATCTAATAAAACAAAGTACAACTATTTTCTTTAAATAAGAAATTAATTTTTCATTTTAATAAGTATTAGTTACAAGTGTTAATAATTTAGTTAATTTTTAAAAGATTATTTTCAATTGTTATAAAAATCACAAAAGTAAGAATATTTTTAATATAGCATTTAAATGAAGTATAGAATATTCTTTTAAAAATAAAAACAAAAAATTAGATCTCATTTCCATCTCCATGAAAGATAGCAAAAATTAAACCATCACATTCACAGAGAGCAAACTTTCGTTTATAGTTTTAGCTCAAGGAATGTTCTCTTTAATTCATTCAAATCACAATTAATTATATACTGTATTTCAAGTCCTTTGTGAATAAATGGATTTACAGACAGACAGGTGTAAATTTTCAAATCCTATGCTACAATTATCTAAAGAACAATAAAGTAAGCTAAAGCCAATAAAGTCTCGCAACTGATTGATCAATGCTTAAGAATCAACTATTTTTATAAATATTATAAAATACCTAAATTCATAAAATTTGTTGTGCTCAAACAAATGCTAAACTTAACCTTTGATTACTAAATTACAAATTATTCATTTTATATCGAGTTTAGTTATTATTAACTATAGACTACGTTGCATCTCATACTTTAGATCTCAATAATAAATTACATGCAACTTTGGACTTGTATAGAAAATTCTTAAAAGCACAGCAGTATGAGCCAAAAATTTATTTTTACAATATTTGTTTTTCAAAGTACACTCTATTTTTTAAAATATTATTTTCTTTAGAATAATATTGTTTATAAATCATATCTATTTGATAAAAGTTAGAAATATATTTCTGTTGACAACAGTTTCTTACAGCACAAAGTCATAGAAAAGGATCAATACATTTGCTTTTTCGTATAACTATGTCAAAAGAAATCGACTTATTTATCTGTTCAGTTCTAATTTTCTGAGTAACTTATATATAGAATTTTGAGTTTTCTGTTTTTATGACTAATCATTTCCAGTATATTTCCTTTAATCGTTATTTTCAACTGGCATTACGGATGATTGAATATAAATCATCATGTCTAGTATATCTTTTCAGAACATTAAAATTATGTGCGCAAATTTAAATTATATCTTAAATTTTAAAACATGTAAATTAAAGAATGTAATGTAAAAATATTTGATAAGTTACAAAATCATATCAATGTTGTTTACACACTTCTTTATGAGAAAAGGTTATGTGTTTCTGATGTTTTTAATTATGAATATTTTCTTAATGTTTTCCAACATTCCAACAGATTTTTAATTAATTAAAATGCAAATTAAAACGTAGGCATACTTCAAAAATATAAAAAATAGTAATTCAGATCCTAATTGTGCCATTAATTATTAAGCAAATTCAAAATTGTAATTTGCAATTTTCAAAATTTAAAACCGAAAAACATCTTTTTTTAGATATGAATTACTCTAGTATTTATTTAAGTTTTATTTCATTAAAACTTATTTTATTCATTAAACTGAACGAATGATATTCCTCTATTACAACAATGTTTATCCAGTTTGGATACAAAATATTTGCCCATTTTGTTATTATCATATTAGAACCAACCAGAAACGAACATAATGTACAAAAATTATAAATCACTAAATACAAAATAAAACTATTTTGTATCCAAACTGAATAAACATAGGGGTAATGGCGGAAAATCATTAGTTCCGTTCAGATTTTCCATCTAAAATTATTCTTTTATACTTGAAGAACATAAAGAGCGTATAATAGTATATTCTTTATAAATGAAAGCATGAAATTCACAATTTTTCATAAAAGTTTAATTTAAATCGCGTTGGAAGGAAATAAAAATTACAATAAATGTAGTTTTAATTTGTTAACTGGAGCTTAGTAAACTAAAAAGAGTATTTTTTTAAGCCCTATATTATTAAGTTCACACTTACACCACATTTAATTAAATGTAATTCTTGAACAAAACAAAAAAAGTGGAAGCTTTATAGATGTTATGATTAAATAACGTTATGCACAATCAGCATATTAACGTTATTAGAGGAGTCCAGAATAAATTTCGTTAAAAGGGTGAATATAATATATATTTTATTTTAATAACTTTAATTTTATTAAAGAAAAATGCTTACAAAAACACATTAAAATGCTCATTAATTCATGAATATATTAATTTACATCCGTTTTGAATTTTTTACGAAATTTTATCTATCATAATATATGTGACAATAAATTAAATTTTGAAAATGGAAAAATGCAATAACAGTTTTGAATTTTATTTGAATAATTAATCCGATATATAATTTTTTGTTAATAGAAATCTGCCAAATATGAATAATTTATGTGAATATAGATATAAGATTATTCTATAATATCAAAACAATGTTTTTCAATAGTCAAAAAAAAGAATTATATAAACCTAAAAAATATTGATTTGATTTTGCTAACTTTTATCCAATAAAATTACATTATAAATCTATTTTTAGAAGTTTACACCAAAAGCCTTTGAGAAATATTCTAAACTGTGTATACGATTGAATTTAAACTAATATCCAAGTTTTTGTTTTCCTACAAATAATTTGTAAAATAAAAACAATATACTATTTTTCAGATTTGTAGTATTTAAAAGAATATAATTTTCTAATTCAAAACAAGAAATTATTGTTTGAAATCGATAGATATCCAAATATTAATTTTAAGCACAATAATAATTTATAAAAGAATGCTTTAGAAACTTAGAATTAAGTTTTTTACAACGTTTATTAATGTATATATTTTATTTACTACAACGTTTGTTAAGGTATTCTGTCCAAACGGAAAAAAATAGGATAATGCTATGGGCAGGAAAATTTTAGATATTGGCCTCAGAGAAAAATAGTAAAATTTTAAAAACTTCAATTTAGGATTGGGAGTAAAAAGTATATTCCATTCAATTTTTATGCTGAAAGTTGCGCACATTTTATTTACAATTTGGGTATTGTATTCAATTTCTGTATTTAGCATTAGCCAGCTTTAAATTAAAAATTTAATTTTAAACTATCTCTCGGTTAACCCGACGTGTTTCTTAGCTGTTCGGTTCGGGTAACTATTTATCATTACTCGGTTCGGTTCGGGTTGAATAAAATTCTTATCGGTTAACCCGAATAAAACCGAAAACCCGATAATCAATTTTTTGGTATAAATTTTAAAGAATTCTATATGCATTTTGACTTTATTAAACGTCAAATAAGAATAACGTCTTATAAGCATCTTATATATTCAACATTTAAATTATTAATATATTTGTAGTATTAAAAAGAAATAGTATATGTAAGCAAAATCTCTATCTTGTAAATTTGGGTTAATAAGAATTTACAAATATGCTAATCTATGTATAATAAATAAAGCTAACATATTAAATGTATTGAAGAATTAATTGATTAGAATTTAAATAATTTAAGTATCATAAAATTTAATATTTGTCTGACCTCGCCTTTACTGTATATTACTAGCCAGATCAGTATGTTTGTTTGATTGAAGGGGTAGGAAAAGTGGAAATATTAAACGAGCCGTTTTAATAATTCATGTTTGCTTATTCTGCATGTGCCAACTTGTTGTAATTAAATTCATCCCAAAAAGTAACATTAAATTATTTTTTATACTGAATTTCTTTTTACTTTACTTTATTTTAATGAAATTTTTCATTTTTAGTTTATTTTAACTTTTTTATTTTTATAATTGCAAATAAACTTAAAATAACGCATTTTAATTAATATTTAATGCGAAATAACCTTAAAATTAGAAATATTAAAATAGAGTAAAATACTTATTTTCTGTGATATAAAATAGAGATAATATTTAATTTCATTAATTTAACGTGTAAGTTAAATAATTAAGTTTAAAACAAAAATATTTAAACAGGTGCTTTCGTTATATTATTACTACTTATAATAAAAAAATTCTAAAAAACCTATATATATTTGGATTTATTCTGTTTATATTTTATTCATCAAATTGTGAACACATATACTGCATAAAACAGAAGTTGAAATATATTACTGCCAAATATAAGATAAAATAGCACTAAAACAAATTGGAATAGCATTTCATAGAAAACTTACTTTTGTTGCGAGTAATATAATAATTTGATTTGTTGAAACAAATGGCGTAATTTGCTTATTTTTATTAGTTTTATTACTTTTTCAAAGTAATTTTTATTTATTTACAATGAAAGATAAGCAATGAACGCAAAAGTTCAATGTGAACTTAAACTAGATGAGCAGGTCCTGGTCGTCCTAACAAAAACCCTGACTGAACTTGGGACTCAGAGCATTTTGAACCCTGACCTAAAGATTTTTCAAAGACCAGATTTACAATTGTATATAAAGAAAACATTTCAATTTTATATATGTGTTCCCTTTAAATAATGCTTAATTATTAAGAAAGAATGAACATATTTTTTTAGCTTCTACCTATTTACATGGTTAAAATGAAACGAAATTTAGTTAACTAAATATATGAATTTTATTTGAGATGAATTGCGTAATATTTTTATAAATTTAAGTCCCTTGTCCTATAAGTTAGGGAATGAACCTTAAACTTTTAACCTGAACCTTAACTTATTAAGTTTCGAAGGACCTGGACTCGGGCCTAAATTAGTAAGAACCAGAGGCAACTAAGGTCCCAAAAGTCGTAAGGAGCATTTTGCGCATCTATAAGACGAGTCGAGCTTAAAACTCGAGTTAATTATTTGAAGGAACTTGAAGCTCAATCTGAAAGCTACCATGTTTTTAGAAGTTCAAGCTCAAACTCAAGAATTAAAGAGTTTGAGCTCAGTAAGCGCAAACTCATAAGCAGTATATTTGAGCTTTTTGTGATAATTACTAATAAGATTATTTAGTTAATGTAATGAATAAATATTTTTGTTTTACAGTGTGTAGTTTGCTTCGGAACGGAGTTGTGGCCATATTCGGTCCATTAAGTATAGGTCCGATATCAACGCACACGCAGTCTATTTGCGACGCTTTAGAAATTCCTCACATCGAAACAAATTGGGATTTACAGCCAAATAGAAATGATTTATCAATTAATCTTCATCCGAGGCCTAACATATTGGCTAAAGCTTTCGTAGATTTAGTGAAAGCCAAAAATTGGAAATCATTTGCTATCGCTTATGAAACCAATGAAGGTATTACTAATTCATATTTTATAATTACTAATAAATAGAGCTTCAAATTTATAGCATTTGCTACTTTTTTATTTCATAAGCTATAACTGTGTAATTTTGTATGCACACGAATCACATGAAATGGAGTTGTTTTAACTCCAATTATTATTGCTATTTTTAATGATTATCGCTATAAATGCTATTTTGCTAGTTTTTACGCAATTTTCACAAAAATTAAAAAATTTTCGATTAAATCCGATGATTTTTGCGAACCCAATAAAAATTCTTTAAAAAAATATGAGGAAATTTTTATAAACAAAAAATTTATTTTATAAAGTCTAAAAAATTTTTCTAATTGATTGTTATTCTTTGATTTAATATTATATTTTATGAAAATAATAGCTATTTAAAATGCTATTTTGGTCATTTTTTAAATAAATTTATAGCGCTATTTTTATAAACTATAAATGCTATATTTTTAGGCTCTATTAATAAGATTTGTATAAACATTTTATCTAAATTTATTGAAAATGATTATTTAGCGAAAAATTTCTGAAATAATGCATTAAAAAATAAAATTTGAACAGAAACACGATTTGTTGAACATTTACCAAATTAGTATAATTGTCAATTTAAAAATACGTTTTAATTTTGCTTTACTCATTTATTCTAGTAGTAATTTTAACTGTAAAGCTGTTGCTCAGTTTAAATGAGTGATTAACAGAATCCATTATACTTATTCAACAATTTTATTGCTTGCAAACTTGAATGTGTTTAAAATAATATTCTAATGTAATAATAATAACATCTTATTTCTTATTAGGAATTATAAGAATGCAAGACTTTTTTAAAGAAGCGCAGAAAAACGAGTGGAAAATTCAATTGTATCAGTTTGAGTCATTTAAATCATATAGAGATACGTTTTGGGAAATAAACCATTCGAAAATGTTTAATATTATATTAGACGTTAAACCTGAAAATATAATTAATGTTCTTAAACATGTAAGCAAAATATTCATAATGTTTTAAATTAATGAATTATGCAAAAACCAAATTCAATTATAACTTTATGCAACCACAAGCAACTTTTATACTAAATGGGTTGCAAGTAAAAAACTTTTCAATTGAGATCCTTTTTGAAATAATCTTTATTAACTATTATTTTAATTTCAATTATATTTGATGTGATTAGATTTTATGAAATTTTTAGATTTTAAATAATGAACTGATGGGCAACACCTACTCTCAATTATTGTTTTTATGAACCACCTATAGCTTATTCACTTAAATCGTTAATATTCTCAGGTCCGAGCACGATTAAAGCCCAAAAGTTTGAAGTTTGCCCGACCTGAGCCAGATTATTTTTAAACTCGAAAGCCCAGCCTGATCAGATCCGATTCAATCAATTAAATAAAACAAACTTTTTTATTCAAAATCGACGAAATATGAACTTAAGAACAATTACTTGGATAGGATTTTCTTGAGTTTTAATTAATTGTTGATATCAATTCGACAATTATTAATCTTAAAAGTATAAACTTAAAAGTTTGCAAACTTCAAAAATGTATATAAAAGAGAATAATCCATAAAAATTAAACAAAATTTAAAACCCGATTTTTTATTATGATACCCGAAATAGCCTGGCCCGACGACATTTGTCGGAGGCCCACGGAAGCCCGACCAATTTTGGGGCCTTTTAAAACTGTAATAGATCAACTAATGTTATCACAAAGGATGTGAAATATTAATATAACCCGCTTTTAAAATGGATTTGTATTGTTCGTGAAAGTGATATCATTTAAAAGATTAACATTCGTTAATTAGAATTATATAAATTTACTTTTCTTGATTTTCCCGTTTTTGAGGTTTTTTAAAAATTACCATAAATTCCCGTTTTTAAAAATATTATCAATATTTTTCTCGTTTTATTTATGTTTTCGAAATATAAAATTTTTAATAAAAAGTTAAATCTTTTTACAAAATATTCATTTTGTAAGATTCATATAAAAGTTTAATGCCATAATTGGCGAAAGATTGTTAGATTTTGAGGGCTATTTTAATTTAACAGAAAACAATAAGCTTACAATTTAACTAAATTTTGTCAACTTAGAATTTTTTTCAAATAAATAAGTTTTTTGTTCAAAACTTTTCTAATTTTGTTTATTAGCATAAAATGCAGTTTTAAAATAAATTTTGATTATTTTCCCGATTTCTTGCCAGTTCTTTTAAGTCCAGGTTTAAGTCCATTCTTAGATATCTTTTCACCTCAGAGTTTTTGATTCAATTTCTATTATATATTTTTTATGAAACATCATCGATTGCAATAAATTACAAAAATGGCATATATTTAATTTGTTAAATTACTTTCGCTGATTGAAAGAAATAAGATAAAATTAACATAAATTTATTTATTTATTTATTTATTTAAAGGCACAACAAGTTGGAATGATTACAGAAAAGTTTAGTTACCTGATTACGTCTCTTGTAAGTTTATTAAAAACCTTTACTTGTACGCCACTTAATTGCTAAACTAATACTGGTTACTTTGTTTCTTAATGTTAGATTTATTAAAAAGAATTTAAATTTTTTAATTTTCATATTAAGGACAATAGAATTCGGGAACACTTTATAATAAAAACCCGAATATTGTTGCCTTAATTTATGATGAATGTAGATAATTTTTAAATTGAATTATAATCACTAGCTGGAATGGGATTTTTATGGCATGTATTTTATTAAATTATGGCATATCAAATATGTTAACTATTAATATAATTCAGATTATTTCTGAAATAAAGATAGAACTTTTATATAAAAGTCTATTTTGATATTAATAAAATTCAATTTTGATCAAAATTTTTGGTGTTTACGAATTATTTTTTGTTCATTAGAAACAGTAACGAAGCAAATAATATTATATTGTTGTTAGAAATTTAGTTTAAAAAATCTTATATTTCATTAAGTGAGATAAGAGATAATTTTATAATGTATTAAGTTTTAAAGAGCATTTATTAAACTTTGAAACTGTGATGCATTTACTTGTCCGACTCTAAAACATTATCTTTTTCCCCAAAGGATTTGCATACACTTGACATGGAAGACTTTAAGTTTGGAAAAACAAAAATAACATCTTTACGATTGGTTGACGTCATTAGTCCTGAATTTAAGAGTTTAATGTCAGAGTGGACTTTACTATCTTCTAAATTTGGAAAAAAACACATAAATTACCCAAAAAATATTTTGGTAAATTAAGTATTTCTTTAAATATATATAATCACAAAACGATTTTTAAAAAAATATATTTTAAAACCTCAATCTTATAATTTAATAAATTAAACAAGTTTAAAAAAATCAATTAACAGACGGAATCAGCATTGATATACGATGGCGTTCGTCTTTTGGCGACAGCGTTACAAGATTTAGATTACAG
>JAQGAW010002641.1:0-14599 GCA_034698025.1 Phthiracarus crinitus | reverse complement strand
GTCTTTTGTTTGAAAAAATCCCTTAATAAACATAGAGAAAAAATCCCTTAATAAATATAGAGACCGGTCCACATACATACATACGGATATCTCAAATCCAATAGCTGACTTTTACAAAGTGAGCTAAAAAATATTGCGAATTACTTGTGCGCAAAACAGTCAGTCGTTTATAAAGTATGTTTTGAATGATTTGGCTGCTATGACTAGACTGCCCAGTCAGGAAAATTTTAAGGCCGTAACCAGAAGTAGGCCCGACTAGCATAGTCCCGAACCCGATAAAAGCCCAACCCGATCTCATATCAGAACACTTAACTTATAAAATCAATAATAAATAATATCTAAAATCCTAAAAAACAATTAAAGCATAAATAATGATTATTTTTAGCATTATATATATATTTAATTATGATATGTAATAAATATAGTTTATGACAAAATTTAATTTTTTTTGTTAATTTTATTCCAATAAATTTGAAATTTAAATCATTTCGGGCTTTAATAATTTAAAACAAAAATACCGATCAGAAAATAATTTTCAACTAAAGGCCCGAACCTTACAAAGCCTCTCATATTTTGTCGGGCGCCCGCTAGGACACGGAAAATCGGGCGCCCGTTTCGCACTCTAGCTCTGTCCTTTCATTTTGACAATATTCGATAATGACATCTATAGCTGGCATGTCATGCGTTAATAATTTTAATAAATGGTAACCAAATAAGAATATAATTTATTTAGATCATTGAAATGAGTAATGTTCTTTCGTCAATAAATCTTTAGCAAAGATAGGAAGCGGTAAATGTAGCATTTGGTCATACACAGTATTAACTATTTTTGGGTTAAACAAATATTTATCTTTGGAGGCGTAGATAAGATATCGAATAAAAGTATGACACAGTTTATTAATGAAACATCATTTCGATTAATTATTAAAAAAATACGTTAGCAAAACACGTTTATTTCTATATTAAACCAAAATAAATTAATCATAGGATTAAAAATTTATTCAATACGAAACTCCGAGTTCAATAATTAAACGTTTCGTTGATCGTGAAAATGTGTCATTCATTAATCAAGCAATTTTGTGTTGTGACCATTATTTTATCCGTTATTACTTACACTTTTTCGTGTATCGGTTACATCCTATCACTGATCGGTTCAATACTGGTAACGTTAACATTAGCGTGGAAACTGTCCATATTTATTCGTAGGCGCCGTTCAAACAAAACTTTTATATCGTCGTACAAAAATGCGGTATTAATAACAGGTTCAACAAAAAAAGATTCGTTAATTTTCAATAAAACTTATACAAATTATCATAAAACTGTTTTAATAATGATAATGTTTTTCGATTTACAAAGGATGCGACAGTGGTTTCGGTAATCTATTGGCCCATCGATTAAATCGCGAAGGATTCGTAGTGTACGCCACGGTATTGGATCGTGAAAGCGATGGATCAAAGCAGTTAACAACGCATACATTATTTCCGAATAAAATTAAATTAATCAAAATGGATGTGACGAATGAAGAAGAAGTGTCAAAAGCGTACGAATTTGTGAGCCAAGATTTAAAAACAGAAGGCAATCAATTGTGTGGTTTAGTGAATATGGCCGGAACTCTAGTATTATCGCCTATAGATTGGGGAACAATAGATTCGTATCGAAATGTTTTCGACGTCAACACATACGGTATGGTTAGAGTGACGCGAACTTTTCTTCCACTTATACGTCAGTCAAAAGGTTAACCAAAAATTTTTCATACAAAATATATTTTTAAAAACGTTGTTAAACAAAATTCCGTTTAAACCTTAAAAGGAAGAATAGTAAATATGGCGAGTTCTGCGGGAAGATATACGTTGGCGTTGAGCGCACACTACGCTATGTCTAAACACGCTGTGGTGTCGTTTTCGGACGCACTTCGACGCGAAATGAAGAACTGGGACGTGAGTGTGTGCACAGTATCTCCGTGTACGTTCAAGACTCGGTTAACGAGTCCGGAAAATCTGTCACGAATTTGGGACAATGAGTGGCAAAACACTGCCAATGATGTTAGAAAAGTTTACGGCCAAAAATACTACGAAAGCGTTCGACACTCGTTCAACGCTATACGAACCGGTAATGCTTCTCATAATCTAGAGTTAGTTGTGGACGCGTTAATGGATGCACTGAGAAGTGATTGTCCGCAACACATATATAACGTTTACGGCACATTTAAGTGGCGTTTCATTATGTTTATCAATGATTATTTACCAGTTGAATGGATGGATAGTTATTTGAGTTATAAAGCAAAATAAAATCATTTGCAAAATATTTGTTTTGATTAAGTATTACGCAAGAGATTAAACGGCGTATCGGTTTGGTAAAAATAATAAATTCCTCTACTCTATACATTATACAATATACAGTAAAAATTTCTTAAAAAGCAAAATAAAATATCGTTGACCAACAATAGAATACATAATTTAAATGCCAAAAAATATTTAATGCACAAAAATTTTTTTGACTATACTCTTGATTTAATATAGAATATTATACAAAGTGAGCTAATTATTAATGTTCATTCTCTTTCTTTTGGTCAAATTATCAAAGTTCTTACCATTACTAATTAAATTTCAAATAGTTATAAGTAGTAATCAGAAAAACATTAATTAAAAATCATTTTCTTCAATATCGCTTTGTATTGGTTTTAATCTGATCTATAGTTTCTTATTTTGTGTATGCAATGTATAAACAAAGTGCTGGATATCTTTGTGATGTTTGTGTTGTGTTTTAAGCAAATTTTTTATTTGCATCAAATTTTGATTTTTGAACTTAAAATTTTTTCAGTAAATTTTTAAATCGGAAATTTCAAAGTATCAAACATGAAATACGATCCCTTTCAAAACTCAACAAATTTCAGCGACAATTTTTGGAAATTTAGATGAATAATCAAGGGTCATAAAAACAAATCAGAATTAAACGATAATTTTTATTTTAAATGGAAAATATTTAAGTACATAAAAATATGTACAATCCTATAAAATATGTATGAATATGTAAATAAGACTTCATCTAATTTAGCATTTTTCAACTCTAATATTGCTTTTATACGAAATTTAGGTTTTTTCGGAACAATAAAAATGATATGTATTTACATAAAATGTTAGGCTCTGGTTATAACTAATAATGTATAGATATATATCCATTTCACTTAAAACATATTATTTACAGTTTTATAAAAAAAATAAACATAGTTATACTAATGTAAAATTTTAATAATATTTTGGATCTTTTTCTATAAATGATCAAAATATAGATATAGATTTTTAAAATATTAAAGATAACAGCAAATACACTTTAGTGATAGTATTGTTAACTCTTGGAATGATTTGAATGAAAAATTAAGGGCGCATCCATTTCTTTCGGAATTGCTATTAAATAGCTAACAAGTTATCAAGGCAGACAAGTTAAATAGTTATTGTAAGTTTTATAAAGACATAAGCGATGACTGGAAAAAACTGTTGGCCATTGGAATAAAGCTAAAGTAAAGCTCAGAAGAAGCTATGTTTTTGGAGCTAATGTCAGGAATTTTTTTATTTCAACGATTTTACAAAATATTTAAAGGAAAGATTAAAAGACATGTTTTACAAAGATTAAATAACATGTTTCTTAATAATTAATATGCAAAAACCCTTTTTTCAGCTCTAAATTCAATTTAACAATTAATAATTTGGGTCACTATTTCATGTCGATATGAGTAGAGGTCGACTTAAGTCAATAGAGGTCGAAATCAGTCACTAATGGTCTAAATAAGTCAATAAAGGTCAAAATGATTCGATAGAGGTCGAATTGATTAATTTTTGGTCGACAAACAATAGTGATCACAAAAAGATTCTTAAATAATGTTCGTAACGTAATCATTCAAATATGTTATCATATAAATAACATATACCAAAAATAAGATAATTAACTGAATTTGTGCTTAATTTAAGCTTAATTTAAGATAAGATAATAATAATGAGGTAATAATGAGGTATTTATGAGGTAATTAAGGTTTTGCAATGATAGGATTTGGTTGGTATATGAGGTGGTATGTAGTGTGGTATGTGATGCTATATGAGTTTGCTTAAATTAACACTGAGTTAAAATTTGAAGAACATGATGTGGTATATTAGCTAAAAATAATTATAGTTAAAAAGTATTTCTAACTTGAATTTCCATTTTTCATTTAAATTACAAGTATAGTGTGTGTATGTCTGTGATATAATTCTGTTACCAAATATGTTTGCATTTCCATGACAATTAGAAACGACAAACTTTGCAAAAGTTTCAAAAGAAAGTTTCTATTATCGTAATTGAATAGTTAATCAATATTTAATAAAAATTTCAGCAAAATAATCTTAAACGACAATACGTTACGCAAATTTAATGATTATCACTAATTACATCTTCATTTATATGATTTAAATATCATATATTATTCATAAATTATTCTTTAAGAAAAAAGAAAAATAAGCCATATATAAATAAAAATTGTTTAAGAAAAGTTTTATTTCATTATAATAATTCACTTTATTTCATAAAATACAAAAAGATTTTTAGTTATTAATACAAATTAAAATCTCAAATCTTCGTAAACAAATTAATTGTATGCTCAAAATCCATAACTGGTTAATATAAAAGGTTATGATAATAAATTTATGACATAGATTTACAAAATTTTAAATTTTATTTTTTCTAATTGCTGTCTGCCATTCATTTAAAGGTATTCTAATATATTTAAATCTAAGTTATATATACAAATACATGGAAGATATTGACGTGAAAGAACTATTACCACGTCATCTGATCATACCATCGGCTGGAAGTCATTTATATAGAATTGGTTTGTCATTATTTATATATGGAAATCAACGCAGATATACATTCTGTAAACCAGTATTTGTTTGGTTTATAATTTATTTGCAATTATTTAAAAGTGTAATATCACTCTTGTTTAAAACTAATAATCCAACAATTTATTTACTAATTGGCGATTTTACATATTTTCTAAATTTTAATACGAAATATAACTTTGGAATAATAATGTCATTGCAAATATTAACCGTATCATTGATAATGCATTTAAGAAATTATATTAAATGTTTAAAACCATGTTATATGAAACCATTTGATATGATGTCAGGTTTAGTTCCACCAAAATCTATTGGTATTTATGATAATAATGATGTTTTCAATCTTCTTAAGAAAACTAGATTTTTATTTAAATTATGTTACAACTTTTCTCGATTTATCTTTCCATGGTTTTTAATGTCTTTCATACCATTATCAATGAAGAGTTCATTTGATCACATGATTGTGCTTTCATTTGTTTGGAGTTTACATTTCACTTTATATATTTATTTTAATTTAAATATTATTTGCTATCAACTGATATATTTTTATATTATTTGCTATTATTTAAAATTAAAATTATCTAAAATGAATTCTAGATTAAAACTTTACTACAAAAACAAAGAAAAATTAACAAATCATAATATTCTATCGATAAAATATACTTTGTACTCAATATATGATGAAATTCACAATTACAACCAAAATTATTGGTCAATGTTCTTGTTTTGGTTTTATTTTATTTATATTGTGATCATATGTATGAATTTGTATCTGATCTTATTCAAAGAAACAAGCAATTTAATTAGGATTATAAGTATATACGGATTAATAATTGCAATTTTTCTATTGCTTTATTTTCTTAATACTGCGTCATCAATATATTACGAATCAATCAAATCATATAAATATTTGAACTCTATTTTATTAAATCGATATGATGCTATAAAAACTCATAGTGTTTTTAAGGTAAACAAATTGTTTTTCATAAAACTCTATAAAAATTTATAAAAATAATAACCGCAAAGCTTTATACAATATAATTTGATCTATTTAAACATTAATACTATTTATGCATAAACATTGTGTTAATTAGTTATGATGGTTTAGCCTCTGGAGAATGAGCCTTAACACGAGCCTTAGATTTGGGCTAAAGCTATAAATTTTGAAAAAGGCTCGGGTTCGAGGCTCTATGATTTTGGAGCTTAACCCTGAGGTTTGAGGCTCGTGTTCTGCTTATAAAAGCCTTGTAACCTTTATATCCAGGCTCTGATCAGTTTATTTATCTTAATAAATATAATTAATACAAAATTTATAAAAAATTTAAGTCTTTTACGAGTTTTTTTAATTAAAATTCATTACTTTTTATTTATTTAAAAGAACTTTAATTTTATTTGAAAAACAAAATTTTAAAAAATTATTTAAAATTTGTATTAATCAACCAATGTTCTCCATAAAAGAACTTTTTTGTCATTTTAATGCTATTTTAATTATTTTCACGTCAAAAAAATTCTAAAAAATTATAGGGGCTAACTCTCAAGTTCCAGGTAATAGGCTAATGTTAATGCTAAGGTCCAGGCTTAGATTTTACTTGAATCCAGGTTCAGGTTCAGTATTGGAGGTTTAGGCTTAGGCTCTGATTCCATGCTGAGATCAACTCTAGTGTAATAGTTTGCTCTAATCGAGAATTTTTATACACTCTTTTTAGTCAAGTTTACAATATTAGTCTAATAATATATATATAAGAAATATCCTAATTAGTATATTACTTTAAGATAACAAATGAATTATAGTATAATACTTATATTTATATAAATTAATAAGCATTGATATACCAATATTTTATTAGAACTATTTCTAATCAAACCGAAACAAATTTCTTTTCAAACGCATAACATTTTAATAAAACAAAGATTATCTTATATTTTCAGTTACTAAATCTAATCGAAAGAATCGGTTCAAAAAGAGTGGGATTTTATTGCGGAAAATTATTCATTATTAATTCGTTTAGAGTTTATCAGGTTTGTTCCAAAAATCAATATAAATAACAAAAGGACGATAATATTTCTAATTTGACAGATAATAATATTGATTATATTTTATTTCATTAAATCAATTAAATATCAGTCGAAACTGTGATTAATAACATCTATCACTCTAATTAAACTATTTAAATCGGAAACGTAAGTTACGATAACTCTTATTTAATTTTTCAATGACAACTCAATCTTATTTTAACATAGTTTTTTAGCTATTGGATTCAGTATGTCCATATATGGGCAGTCTTTATATTTATTAAGGGATTTTATTCTTTTTATTTAGTAAGGATTTTTACGCATTTTTAAATTTATTATGGGCTTAAAATTGACTAAAAATGGCTTTAAAAAGACAAATAAATCGATTTTAAAAGCCTAAAAACACCAAAAATAATTTAAAATAAAAATGTGAGAAAAAATAACATTGTTTAACATTTCATTGGTAAATACGGAATAAAAATTACCTAAACATCGCGTTTTGAGCAATGAAATTTGTTGGGTATGTGCACTCTCGTCACATCACTAATAGGGTTACACTTTCATTCTATTACTGTATTACATATTACTGTACTTCAAGTCTTTACTAGAAGTACAGTGACTCATAATTATATTCAATACAATACAATACTTATAGTTTAATATTACTTCCGTGTTAATGCTTAATGCTATGTGTTATTAGTCATACACGTGTCACTTACTTATTTACTTACTCTCAATATGTAAAGTCACGTTTGCAGTGTTATGATTCCACGCTTACTTAATATACTATAATAAAGTATTTTGTATCGCAATTGAGTTACTATTATTATGCTTAGTGAAAGCCTATGTTTATCATAGCTTTCACTCTCGTGAACAGTGGTAAGCCGTCTTCATAGGTATCACGTGGTTCTTCATATTCTTCTGCAGTGGTGATCAGCGTATCGCTGAACACCTGTCGCTTAGCCTGCAACGATCGACAACTACTGGTCAAATACACTACAACATTTAATCCTAATTTGAATCTTTTTGGTGTTTTAGATATGCCTGAATTTATTATTTCAGATTATATCTGTAAATTTTCACTTCTTATACGATAATAATGAACCAATATGTATAGGTTAATCTATAGACTTTTAATAATCCTATTTAAATGTATTGCAATACGTTTCAAATTTCCCATTTGAGTTAGCTTTATCTGCGTACACTGTTTGCAAGAAGAGCTGATATGTCTGGGATTAGCGCATAAAACGTGATCCTTAAGCCAAAAAACGATTATCCCATAATACCTTAAATGTAATTTATTTTGGAATAATCTCTGTTTTAAACTATTTTGGGTAATTATTAGTGACACTTAAAATAATATTCAATTATATAATACAGGTAACACGCGTTTATTCGCTTCAGTAAGTAATGTTATAAGGGTTAAGTAATTAAAATTCGATTTAATTTCCCAAATTATCTGTAGAACTTAGACTTAGTTTACTATATATATTTTAACAATACAAATGGTAATATTATTTTTTTATAGATTTCATTATTGTCTGCATCTGAAACAGAAATTAATTGTTATAATCGGTTACTATATGGCACTATCATAAAGTAACACTCATAACGAAGCACTCATACGTTATTAAAAAATATATATTATAAAATAAATTGCGAATTACAAGTACGCAAATCAGTCATTGAAAAATCAAATTGTTATAAATTTAAAACTATATTTCGGTTTTTAGTTAACAAAACAAAATTAGATTGAATTTGGAATTATAAATATTTGTTTTAAGCCAATTCGTTATGAGCCAAACGATTCGGTGAACCAGTGCCCGGTGAACCAACATTAGCTGTTGACTGACTTTTCAATAGCTGTTCAATAGTAGCGGCACTAGTCGTTCCTCGCAATGTTCCCGTGTATGCCGCGAGACCAGCCACTTGTGGACACGCCATCGATGTTCCGGAGAGAACAGCGGTTGCAGTGTCTGATGTGTGATAAGCGCTGGTTATTGAACCACCTTTCAATTCAAACAAATTGTTAATTGATATGATATATGTTACTAACAAATCTATGAGATTTCATTTGACTCATACCTGCGGCAAAGATATCCACACACGAGCCAAAGTTGGAGAATGAGGATCGAGCGTAATTGGAATCAACGGAACCAACAGTAAAAGCTGTTGGTTCGCCAGCGGGACTAAAGTATTGTAACATAGTATTAGAATTAGTATTGAAATCGACAAAAATCACTATCACTATCACTATTAACTACCTATAGTTGCAAGCATTAGCGTTAGAATTTCCTGCAGCAACGGCTACAAAGTGTCCAGCAGAACGCGCCTAATAATTGTGATTATCATAATAATATATTAAAAATAATTTTTCATAAGTTATTTGGAAAATTTCAACTAGATTATATAGGTACTAACTCGTGCCGCCGCTTGATTAACAGATTGGCTTGAACTTGAGTCCAAAGACAAACTCAAAACATTGACTCGACCACTATTGGACTGCACATAATTATAACAAATTAAAAGCGTATGTATAATTTTAAACAAATCGATAGCTAATCACTCACATTAGCGTTATTTGTTGCCCAATCGATTCCACTGATTATATTACTATATAGTAAAACATTTATTGTTCTTAATAAGTAATATTACAAAAAATGATTAGAAATCTATACGATAATGTTGCAGTGGCAGCAGAGTTGAATACTTTAACGGACACCACTGTGGCTGCTTTGGCGACACCGTATGTCGTTCCAGCGATAATACCCGCGCAGTGAGTTCCGTGACCTTATTTTATATAACTAATTATAGTTCTATAATATTGATATCCGATCTATTTATATTAAAGCTTCCGGCGGTAGAGTTAAACCGCGGATTAAACCGCCGTTTTTTGGCGGTGCTGTTTCGGTTATTATTTATAAATTTTTTTGCTGTTTTTATCGGTTAAAATTTATTAGAATAAAACCACGGTTAAACCGCCAAACCGATAACAAGATTTTTATACGAAATTTTTAAACTTTATTTTTAAAAAAGTAACTAAAAATGATAAATATTGATCCAAAAGCATTATATTTATAAATATTATTAATACATATTTTTATTTAATACTAGATCAACAATTTTTAATTCAAATGATCTAATTAATTAGCAATCGAAGCAAAGCTATTTTAACTGATAAATTAAATATTTTTAATAAATTTGATTAATTATCTATATTATACTAAATTTAAATCAATTTGACAAAAATATATATATTAATAAATAAAAAATAGTGGATTGGATTAAACGCTGATTTTAATGAAATCTTAAATATTAAGCTGTATTGCTGTTTAAAAGGCTGAATTAAGAGGTTTTTAAATAAAAATGGTGATGGTTTGCGGTATAAAAAATTTATTTGGCGGTTTGAAAAATTTCGAACCGCCGGAAGCTTTAGTTTCTATATCCTATATTTACCATTCAAATCAGTGGCGGATTCTCCTGTAACAAAGTTAGCGCCTTGAATAGCACGACCGCCGAACTGTTGATGCGTTAATCGAATTCCCTACGATTACAACGAACGCCAATTTGATAAATAAATCGTATAAAATTAAATGAAACTAATGTATAAAAAACTTACACTATCGATCACATACACTCGTCCATTACTACCCGCTGTGTTGTCATATCTGTAAGTGTTAGATCCTGACGCTCTATTCGCTATACTGGCTGTACCCCAGTCTGCGTTGTTTTGCACAACAGTGGCTGTTAGTCTAGCGATCTGGTCTGGTTCGATATATTCCACCTAAAAATAGTGTATTCCACTAATTGGTTAATATTAGACTAAAATGTTTGCGAATACAAACTTGTGGATCGTTTTCGAGTTGACTCAACTGAGAATCATCTAATTTAGAGGCGAATCCTTTGATGGTAGCGGTCCATACATTAGTTACATCTTCACTTAAAGAAATCACTTCTCCGTTACTCTTTCGCATTGATTTGCGACTTTGGATGAACTTATCGGTCTCGACATCATCTTTAAGTTTAATTAGATATTTTCCGGGAATAATTTCTGCATCCCTTCTTAACGAACGGATTTTCGTTGACGCGGCGATAGTTAGAAACGACAGAATTACTAAGATTTTCATTTTATCCAGTGTTAATTTCGCTGAGAATAACTACTAAGCTGTGCCTATTCGTGAATAATTACGTACTCGTAATCAATATATTTCAAAACTTACTTATAAATTTCAAACAATAAGAGGCTTTATTTTAGAAAAGATATAACAAAGGATTTCCAAACAAAAATAACGCGAAATATGTTAACGTGTAATTTTTAGATTAGTTTTTTGAACTAAAACCACATGTGTGTGGAAGTTTTGCAATCGTTTGGAAATAAGCTTTAATAATCATTTGCAACACTGTATTATAATTTGGCAATAATTTACCATAAAACATTTTTACAAATTCAAGTTAGGGGTATATAAATATGATCAGAAATCATTTGTAATTATTAGTTTTCGTTTAAAATGCGATTCGTTTATTTATTTACTAGTATTTAATATATTTCTTACGCTAAACAATACTGTTAAAAATGCAATTCAAACTGCTATTAGTGATAATGTTAACTGCGTTTGATTTAATTGCTTGTAAGAAATCTAAATTAAAATATCGTTGTAAGAAACAATGAAAGTGTCCCATAAAAATATCTATATAATTATTTAATGATTTTCAATTAACTATTTAAATTAGAGCTGCAAAAAGTTTCAGGACAGGACGGGACAGGACGGGATTGAGTTAATTTCCTCTGGATTTATCGGGACAGGACTGGCATCTAAAAATATCGGGACGTGACAGGATGGAAAATCATATTAGAAAAATCCCGATAATTAATTTTTATAACAAATGAAGTTAATAACGTCAAGTAAATCATACATGTGAATCATTGTTTGGTTTTATTTTCATGGTAATCGAATTAATATGGGTGACTTTAAAATTGATATAATTTGATATTCTGCTTTAAATTCACATTAACATATTGGCTCGGGACAGGACGGGACTCAAATATTCAAAGCTTATGCACCCCTAATTTAAATATATTTGCTTTATATTTAAAAGTTTATTAAAATGATTTTGAATTTAAATAAAGTGTATTTTATTGGTCTATAAACCAATAAACGTGTGATTTAACAATTCAGTTATTATTGTTGTTATGTACTCAATTTTAGAGTTTGATATAATTTCAAGGCACCGTAATTTAGAGCCATATACTTAAGAGTTTTCGATTATTTTACATCCATTATTATCAATGTTATAAACTTTAAAATTAATTAGTTTATCCCAAAGTAAGTCATTCAGTGTTGAGCGAGAACTAGGCCCCTGAGATTGAAATCTGAAGTCTATTTATTCTCAAAACTCAAGGCCAAACCGAATTTAAATAAATAACTATACGGTAGTTGAAAATGTTTAAGTTGTATTTTGCATCTTCTATTTTCAATTTAAAACTGGATTATCATATCTATAGTTTGCTATCAACTGTCTATTATAAATTTTTTAATACTTTCTTAAATCTCATAAACTATTTTTCTATGTTCAGGGCTAAAGAATAATCTTTATGCAAATCGTGTAATTTTTTTGGATATTCTATATCAACTTCAAGAAAATAACTATTATTGTTATAATCAGGAATCGATAACCAGTTAATTAAATTTATTTATTCTTTCTTTAACCAATTAAAGACTTTTTGGCGGTTATATCGTATAGAACCCAAAATTCGTGTCATCTGCCTCATTTTGGCAGTAATATCGCATCTGCCACTCGATAACAATAAAAATATGCTAATTTTATGAAATTTCTTTTTATTAGTTTAAAAAATATTTATACTCGTATTACAATATATATCAATAAATAGCAAAGTGGAATTAGCGACTAAAAACTAACTAAATATCAAACTGCAAAGTCAAATATTATGACACTATCCATCTTATTTTTGTTTATAAAAAGTCTTTTTTTTAACGTTTTTATTGTCAAACTAAAAAGTTATGCAAATAATTTTAACGCATATAACTGCTCACAAAATCAACACATTTAGTATTGAGAATTGAATAATGATTAACAGCAATTTAGTGGACACGTCGTCTTTATTTTAAAATTTTAAAATATATCTCAAGTAAAAATTATATTTATAAAATATGCCTAAAGTTCTAAAGTTAATCAAATAATGTGTGGTTACTATTATACACTTACACTTCCCTGGGGGCCACACCCCCTCTCTATATCAATGGATTCAGCTCAAAGAGAATAGGCAAATTTGGGGGTTTCAAGGAAGTGGGGCTCCTTAGGGGGGTTAAGGTGGAAAAAAATTTAAAATTTGACAGATAATACCTATACTAATTAAATCAGGTTCAAAATTAAGGAAGAAATGAGGGGTCAATCAATGGGGTGGGCGGAACCCCCTGTGGGAATTACGGCGGAAATTTGCCTTAATTTTATCCTGAGTCGATATTATTATTTGCCGTCGCAAAAGTGTTCACAATCGTGAAAGATTTAAGGCCGAAGCCCGAAATAAGCCGACACAATCAAGCCCTAGTCCGACAAAAGCCCTTAAATTTTAAATTTCCAAAGTTTTCATTATATATAGTTTTAAATACAAAATCATAACTTAATTAAATTTTCATTAAGTTCGCTTCATTATAACAATATTTTATTCTTATTAGTTCATAAAATTTGATTATAATAATCAGAATTCGAAAATTTGTTGAAGTTATAAATATTAAAATACAGTTTGTTTAAAATAATTTATTATAAAATAAAATTTTCTAGCCTTGAATTTTTTAATCGAAAAGCATGGACCGACTATTTTTTCTAAACTTAAGCCCGACTAAGTCCGACATATTGTGTCTGGGGTCAGCCAAGGTTCGAAAAATCGGGGACCATCTAATATGCTTAATAGCAAACAAAAAAGATTTGTTATAAAATAATATATTTACAAAAATACCTTAACATTTAACAATGCATTTATTTTCATTAGAATAACATTATAGAATATGTTTGAGCATTGAAGCTATTATTAATTCTTAATTTACTTTTTGACCCGATAGTTAGACAGTAAATCAAGTAATCAGCTGCTAATTCAAACTTTTTATCCTAAAAAATACAATATGTGCGCGTATGAGTAACATAATGGCGTTTATATAATAGACTAATAATTTTTTATCTAATCTTCATACGCTTATTTACACTAACATGAAAACCTGTTCAATAATGGATTTAATGCCATTGTTGTTATGAGCAATAGTGTTCAGTAAGATGCAAACCGAACCTTAACCTAACCCACGTGTATTAATAAATATTTCACAGAAGTAATTCGATTGATGATGCAATTTCTTATTTAAAACGCATATCTTTTTTAGAAGTACAAAATTAATTTTATTCAAGTTTATTGGATTAGAAATATTTAAAAAGTGAAAATTAAAAAGAAACCATATGTTTAGTAAACTTGTGGCGCAAGATCGGGATATACATAACTCAATATTAACGATAAATAAATTATTATGCTTTTATTACGTTAACTTTTAGTGCACTAAATATCTTTATTTAATCTGTTTTATCATCAGTAGGGCTTCAATTTTTAGGGAATTAAAACCATCAGAATCGGGCGGGATTCGGGAGCTAAAAAACTATTAAATTCGGGAACAAAAATTGAAAATTCGGGAAATAATTTTTGTTAAAAAGTATTA
>JAQGAW010002640.1:0-14600 GCA_034698025.1 Phthiracarus crinitus | reverse complement strand
AGTGCCCCTTTTTATTTCGTTTTATTATTTTATTAAATTTGTTGTGTTTAATTTCGTTAAATAAATAATAAAACGAATTTCGTTTAAATACGTTAATAATTTTTTAAATAAACTAGTTTTATTTGCTCATTAGAGTTTTATATTGAAAATTATGGCCTATTGTTCAAACACATTTCATAAGAATAAAATATTCGAAGTAAAACTTCTTTGACTTAAACATATTAATCGTTATTTATAGTTTTAAATCAAATATTGATATAATTGAAGTCATTCATCGACACAAGGTTTTTATTTTGGCATTTTTTGGCAGATTTTGTGTCATTTAAGTAAAATTAAACACTTAAAACAAGTAGTAATAACCAAAAATTAAGCTTAAAAATGTGTTTTATTTCGCTTTATTTATTAAACGAAATTCATAAAAATTCAGATTTGTTGTGTTTTATTTCGTTTAAATTGTTTAAACAATAAAGGGCACTATTTATAATTATAAACAAATCACGACACATTCACAGAGAGCTAACTTTCTAATAGATTAATTTAAATTAGTCTTTAAATCAATAGTTGACTAAAGACGGTCAGTCTGACTGAGAGACATGGTCAAATCCATAAGGTGGACATGATAAATGTCTCAGCAAAAAATCTTTTACATTGAAACTATTTCAAGAAAAAGAATTCAATAATCGATAAAATCTATAAATTAAATGAATTCATTAAGAAATAATAATTTCAATTTTATGCTAATTATTCTATTAATATTACGCGCTTATAATTTTAAAATTAAAAAAATAATATTAGTCAGTTTTATGGGCCAATGATGAGCATTATTCATAAAACCAATTAATACTAATGTGGGATATGCTGTCGCGTATATAAAAAATGAGAATCGATCTGAAGATGTCAAATCGAATCAAATAAAACTAGTAATTTTTCAAATAAAAATTTTTTGACATAAATAACTTTTGATATTTGAACAAAATTGCGAAAAAAACGAAAAATCGTACTCTAAATAAGTAATATTGAAAATTATATATTTGTTTATATGTTTTTGAATGTTTTCACTATTAATTTAAGTTTTGATGATATTAATATTAATAACCAGCAGAAGCAAAACAAAGTACATAACTAAAACTAATTAATAAGTAATCAATAATATTATTTTGTAGAGAATTCAACGACTTTCAAGAAAAATATTGCAATAATCGATAAAATCTATAAAATAATTGAATTCATTAACAGATAATTATAAAATCAATATTAAGTTTGAATACTTCATAAAAGCGAAAATAATTAATAATGAATAGTTTCCAGCAGTAAAATCCAACTCTTTTTTGACTCAATCTTTCCATAAATACTGATAACTAATAAATAAAAATACTAGAGCAATATTTTTATTATTGTAATTAAATTTAATACCTTTAATCTCATTTTTATGTCAATTCTTTGATTCATATTACGAGAATATAATTTCAAAACTAATGCATAATATTTTTCAGTTTTATGAGCCAATGATGAAGCAGTATTCATGAAACAAATTAAGATTAAGCAGAGAATTGCTGTCACGTATATAAATGCAAACCGAACGTAAGATTCATGTCTCCAAGCAATGCGCTATAAAGTGTAAAACAATTATAGAAGAGGATAACAAACACAGCCAAAATTCAAACTTTGCCCAATAATTGTCATTATAATTCTTGATTTCATTATAAAGTGTTTGAATTGAATTAATAAGCGATAGAGTTATTTTCTCGCTTAAAAAATTCGATTGTTGTTTAATCATAATATCGATTTCGAATTTATTTTCCATAATTTTTAATTTTAAATAAAAGCAAATCAAATAAAAATAAATGATTTTCCAAACAATAAAACTGACAACAACTCATGCCATAAGCAAATAATAAACTCCATGGAAATGCATATATAATTATATTCAATAGAATACATTTTCTATGATCATATATGGCGGCAATCAATATCTCTTATTTCAGTATATAAATATGCAACAGATTCTGTTTAAAACCATTAAATCTTTGGTGTATTATTATATCTTCAAGTTTATATGCTTAAACTGAAAAGTAAAATTATTGTGTAAAACTTTAAGCTTAATATTTAAATAACCTTTCCTTTCAGATATTAAATTATTTGTATAGAATATTAATGCTACGAAAGGTCTATAGAATTTTACGGTAAAATGGAAAATTAATTAAAAACAAGATAAAGAATGAACACTCATAATGAGCTCACTTTGTATCATATTCTTAGTTAATTCAATAGTATAGTCAAATTTTTAGTGCATTAAATATTTTATTTGCATTTAAATTGTGTATTTTATTGTTGGTCAACTGTAATTTATTTTAAATATTTGACATGTTTATTCACCCTTACTATTGCCATGTCTTATCTTATGTTTTTAAATAAAGTATAAAATAATCAATAGTAATTTAACTTTATTTTCTTAAACTTCTAAGATAAATAATTTATTGAAAAATGTGATAAATGTTATAACAGTAATTTCTAAAATAATATAATATGCATAATATATGCATTACATAGAGTTAAAGTTAAAACTCAGACAGACAGAGAGACAGAGAGACAGAGAGACAGAGAGACAGAGAGACAGACAGACAGACAGATAGAAAGACAGACAGACAGACAGACAGACAGACAGACAGACATATTAAATGTTTTTTTGAGAGGGCGTTATATAGAATTATTATTTGAAAATAAAATAAAAATATTTTTTAAAAAGGTTTTGAAGTTAAAATGTTTTTAAGCTATTAGATATTTAAATATTTTTACATAAAATTTTCGCGTTTATGCTTTGTAAACTTATGTTTCAATTCTTTCGATTAATGTATAAACACTAACCATAGTTACCAAGAATCGGAAACTATAAGACAGGAACAGATCCAAAAAATATAAATTAATAAAAGGCGAGTTTGAACCACCATATTTCCTTCGAAAGGTCCCAAACAAAATTCGAAGAATTAAACGACAATTTTTACAATTTTAAATTTTTCTTACGGGTGCAAATTTTCAATATTTATATGGGGACAGATTTAGATGGTATTTATGACATTACCTTAAATTATCTATATTTTGTAACATTACACATGAATTTTTAGTCTTATTTTTTGTGTTAATTAATATATCGCTCATAATATATACAAGTTTATGTGAGTTTTCAGTTAGAAGTTAGAAATGGTTTAAAGAAAATAATTTTTGGATTATTTTGGAACTTTTATCTATTATCTTCTTTCTTAGAATAATCGATAATTTTATTTTTTAGAGATTTCCATTAATTTAATGAAATATATTGCAATCATTGATAAAATCTATGAAATAAATAAATTTAATAACAAATGAATCATTAAGTTTTATATAATATAATTTTACGAAAATAGGCCAGAGATAGGAAGAAAAAAACTAGGCGGCAGCTTATCTAATGAATTGTTACTACAAGAGTAAAATTTAAATAAATTTCAGAAAAATATAAGCCTATATATGAGGATAAGTTGTGAGGTTGAGCTGTACATCAATTTTGTACCATTTTTATATAAAATTTGGGAGTAGTCTCATACAATGGGTCTGATATATTCGTAAAATTAGATAATGTTAAACTAAAACTTTCAGGTAAACTTCATAAAAGCGAAAATAATTAATAATGAATAGTTTCCAGCAGTAAAATCCAACTCTTTTTTGACTCAAACTTTCCATAAATACTGATAACTACAGTAACACAAAATAACTATCAATAAAGATATATATTTCAATACTCAATAAACAGTATATATTTCATTACCTTTAATCTCATATTTGCGTTAATTCTTAGTTTAATATTGCATACGTATAGTTTCACAAACAGTAAATAACATATTCCAGTTTTGTGAGCCAATGATGAAGCAGTATTCATAAAACAAATTAAGATTAAGCAGATAACTAGTGTTCCGTAAATAAATGCGAACCGAACTGATGATATAATATCACCAAATATTACGCTATACAACAGGAGACAGATTATAGCAGAGAATGACAAATAGAACCAAAACGTAAACTTTGCCCAATAATTGTCATTATAATTCTTGATTTCATTATAAAGTGATTGCATTGATTTAATAATTAAATGAATTCTTTTATTTTTTAAAACAATCGATCATTTAATGATATTATCGATTTCGCAAATTTTTTCTAAAATATTTAATTTTAAATAAAAGCAAATCAAATAAAAATAAGTGATTTGCCAAACAATAAAACTGACACAACAACCCATGCCATATGCCAATAGCATACTCCATGGAAGTGCATATAAAATAATATCCATTAAAGTAGCATTAATCACTAATGGAACCATATTACCAAAAAAACAAATAAAGGGTAATATATAAGTATTATTAATGGAAATATATTTGAAAAAAAATCTCGACTTATTCAACAGCTTTTTAATTTTCTTATGATTATTGAGACCAACAGATTGTGGTCAAACAAATCCAGCCATCATTTCAAACACTTTCATAAAATTTGGATAATTTTCATGTTTGAAATTCCAATAATGTATTGCTTGTGTAATAATTGCGATAATATAAGTTGTTAAGGTAAAAACGTTATACTCGTAAAGTAGATTTATAAAGTATCCAATGTCTCCTATTTTTATAAAGAAATTTTCGTTCTCTGTTTTTGATGCAATTGAAATAAAATTTCGAGCGCAAAGAATTAAAACACATATGAATGATAGCACAGGATTAAAATACAATCGACTCCTTTTAGCATTTCCAATCATAAACTGCCACAATCCTATCTCATAGAAGTGATTGCCAGCATTTTCTATTATCATATATACCGGCAATGGTTTATTTGAGTTGAATTTGGACTTTTTATTTTGCATTATATTTTGCATATTATTTCTTTTCTTCATAAAAAAGGAAATGATAAATATTTATCTGCTTCAAAACTGGACATTTTAAACTCTTACACCTTATACTTATGAACATTCGATTATTCGCATGAAACTTTTTTTTTAACAATAATTGATTTTTTTAAAAATTAAAATATTACATAATAATTTTATAGTCTTAATAGTAGAGATATGAACATACTATAATTTCATAATAATTATATAGTTTTTTGTAAATTCATTAAAATTGAAAGAAATATTTTAATTAAAACTTATTATTTCATAATCATAGCATATATGGTACCATTTTATTAAATTTCAAAAGTTGGAATATATAAAAATAAACCTTTTCAATGTATATCTTTATTAATCGTTTATATTCCTTTAATACGCGTTTTCGCATTATATAATACGTATCTTACACTTTAGCAATGCTGACTAAATTACTTTATAGTCTCATAATAGGATCTCAAAAATGCACATAATAGGCTCAATTAATGTCATTCTTAGTTTTGTATAATCACTTTAAATTTTAACGCAGTTAAGCTAAGATTCATACAATAAGTTTCGTACAATACTTATTTTGTGATAATAAAGTCTAATTTTTGGTTGTGATTCAGTGTCGCTTCAATAATAATTTGGATTTTGCCACGAGTTACAACTTTTCTCACTTTTTTATTTTTTAATACATAGCTTACAATTACGCAATGTCTACTATTTTCTTAATTTAACAATGAAAACTATTTATTTTTATAAGTTAATTTAAGATAATTCAGTTTTTTGATCTTGAAAATAAAACATTTTGTGTATTTTATTAATCAATAGAAATAATTATTTTAGGAGATAAAAAAATTAAAATACCTTGACCTATTTTATTTATTATTTAAAAACATAAAATAAGACATTAAAATAATATGGTGAATAAAATTACACTTTTTTAAAAGATATTTTACAATTAAGCATTGTCTACTAATTTATTCATTTAACAATAAAAACGATTTATTTTTTATAAGTTTATTTATGATAATTCAGTTTATAATGATATAGAAAATAAAACATTTTGCGTGTTTTATAAATCAATAATATAATTATTTCAGGAAACAAAAAATAAATTTAAATTATGGTGGCCTCATTTATTCATTAATTAAAAACATAAGTTAAGGCATTAAAAATGGATGAATAAAATTATGAAATATATTGAAATTAAAATTACTTTTTTTTGATCTTTTATTAATTTTAACTTATGATTGTCATTATATTTAATTTGATCTTATTATTAATTAAAATAAAATAAGTTAAATCGTGTTTGTCATTAGTTTGTTTTAAAAATGAATTAAATAAAAATAAAATTGATTTAAAATAATTGAAATCGATCTATAAATACAATTTCTTATTTGTACACAAACTTACCTCAGTTTAAAATATAAATTAGCTGTTAAAAAATTCTCGTTTATTTCTCTAATGTTTGTTAGGATTAGAGAAAGTATTTGGCAACAACTTTTTGAAAAAATTTTTGGACAAATGTTTTGTAAATTCTATTAATAATATGTTTAGTGTTAATAACTTCATAATAGTGTGAGTTTAGTGATAATAGTTTTATATAAAAATATTTCATATTTATCTAACATTTAATATATTTCTCGTGATTTATAAGACATTATAATTTTTAGACAAAGTTAACATTTCAATCTTACTCTTTAACTCAATCTCTTTTCTTTCCTATGTTTTCAATGGTAAAAACGAATTAATAAAAGAAATTTTGATAAAAAAGAGTTTGTTTCTATATTAAGTCTATACCATTACACTCATTAGTAGTATTTGCACGTTTGACGTTCCTATTCTTATAACAGATCAAAAGATAAAATGGAGTAAAGAGGCGGAGCGCTTCTTCACCCTGTTTTACCCCTAAGAGTGTGTTTTGATTGGTTGTTGTAAATTTTGTAAGTGTTAGGGTGGGCCTACTGTATAGTGATTGACAGTGTGTAGGATGACGATATATAAGGACACACAAAATTTTGGTGGTTGTTCAAACTGTTGTCCAGTGATGTCCAATGTTGTTACCATTGGTATACAGTGATGCCAAGTGATGTCCAGTGACGAATGTTAACCAGTGGACTAAACATGTTGACCTTTGAACCACGATAATTTTTATGACGTAGTGGTTACCAAACACAAATACAATAGACCACAATAAATGGACATTGGACACCGAAAAACCTATTGGGATAATATATCCCATTTGAAAATTTTATTTCTTAGACCTAACTGTCCACAGATTTTCTAATTATAAAGTAAAAGGTAATGATTAAATGTGGGGAATTTTACCAGAATAAAGTTTATATGATACTAACAGTTATTTAGGCTAAACAAATCGTTTTATTTCCATTATATTATTATTTGATAGAATAATTGCGATATGAAAATGCGACATAATTATTAAAATAAATTCCAATTTGTACAAATTGGTGTCTTGTTATTTCGTTAAGTTTAAAAGATTAATTAATTTAGATTAAAAAATTTGATTATTTTTGTAAAAAAATCATTAAAGTCTTTGACTTTTTCTTAAATTGCTTACATATTTATAATCAAGATATATTGTAGTGTATCTGTCCAGTAGTGGACGAACAGTGTAGGCTTATCAATGTTATAACGGACACCACACTGACGAGGAATAATATGAAAAACCACGCGATACCACTAACGTTAGTGAAATCAATAATAAGCATAGGAATATAAACACTGCATATAAAACGAACGCATTTGCTATAAAAAATACTTTACTACATTAATAATACTTAATACAATGAATAGACGAAGAGTGTTATACTATACACGTGATTACAGGAAGTAATAAATAAGGATTAATATATATAACAGAGTAAGGTTGAGCAGTATTTTTAACCCATGGTTTCGTAACCTCTGATATATTAATCCGTTTTAGTTTACACTATTTTAATATACTTTTACACTACAAAGCAATGATATGTGTACCGAAACTACTATATTGCATTACCAGTGATAGACAACGCTCGAGTGGATGGCGGTCGGAGCTGAGCGTGAGCGCTGAGGTCGCCTACTGAGGGTGAGCGAGCGTGTTTTATATATTTGTAGAAAAAATTTTAGATAAATTGTATTCACGTGTGTTTCGTGACATCAAAGGTGAAAACCAAAATATAACTATTTTGCGTTTCTGTAATGCGTTAATGCAGTGTTTCCGATATCTAATATCCTGCCGACTGCGCCAAGTTTGGCGACACTTAAATCAGTACCGCTGATATCTTATACACTGTATTCAAATTAACACAAAACAAAGATCTTTATTCACGCTTAATTATGGTTACGAAATTCAGTAATGTATTTATAATACACAGTGATGTACACGTGTTTATTGCTAATAGTATGATAGAGCTATAGATTGAATACTATTGAATGACTAATAAAAGACTGATTTTGTACTGACAGTATGCTAAAGTATAACTGATTGAATGCCTACGTAGAACTCGTTAAAGATAGTGTTTGTGTGAGCCTTAAATAGATAATTTAATACTAACTCGCAAGTTACTAAAATGAGTAATACTTAGTAAATGTGAATATGCGTAATCATAAGGAATATAGACTATAAGTGACTTTGCGGTCACTACAATATAAATTGTTTATTGATCCAGTTGTTCAAAACCGAATTAAATTTAAAACTATTGATTAAAAAATAAATGGAATATCTTAAAATAATTAGAAACACATTTAAACTATGAACAAGTGATACCATTTTTCATCGTAGTTTAATCCAACCATTTATTATATGAATGAAAATTTTTAGCTATAAATATGCGTAAAAAACCACAAGTTTATGGATTTGATCATTTAAATGCATTATCGTTTCTATCCGTCTCTCTATTTTACAGTTTTATATTGATGAAGGAATTTATTAATGTGTCATTTATTATTTTATAAAAAATTATAAGATTTACATGTAAGGTTTAATTTATCCTTTTAAGCTTTATAAACAAAAATGATTAAATATCAATAAAAGCTACAATAGAATTCATGACAATTACTAAATTATTTAATTTTTCTATTAAATTCCTAACGAAACATCAGCTACTTTTAGAAAACATAAAACCATCAGCGATATAATCTGTAATCAATAACAAAATGATTATGAATATTAAATTAAATTTATATAATTCATTAAATGTTACAAAAGTAAAATTAAATAAGTAATGAAAAATATAATTTTTGGATTAAAATTTATAACAGATCCGTCATATATAATCGATATTTACATTAAGTAAAATATTATCGATGAGCTTATAGAAGAACTTTTCATTATTTCTTGTTTCATTATTAATCATACAATTATTATTATTTATTATACAACATTGAACTTAAACATATAGTATTTTATAGTCAATATTTCTGGGTTTATTCCAAATGTTTCCATTAAAGAAACCCAAATTTAAGACGTATTATTAATTATGAAAAGGGAAAATAAAAAGAAATGGAAAAGTTTGCTTAATACTATTTTAGTTAGAAAAGATTTTTAGTATTTTAGATTTATTTTAATTATAGGAATTGATTGATTAATTAATGGTTTTAATTATAAACTTACTTCATAGCAACGAAAGTAGTTAAACACAAATAGACCCAAACAATAGAAACCAATTCGTTTCTGTCCTAATTTTTCTGTTAATACTAACAACTAATCAATAAAACGGTTTAAATAAATCAATTAAATTAAATAATTGATAAGTTAATATTACCTTTAATTTATTTGTAACATATAATTTGCATTTATGATGCATTAACAGATACAACAACTGTTTATGTGTTTTATTCGCTTCAAATGATATCGAAGAAGCGATATGTATATAAAATAAAAAAATAATTAAAATCGCAATTATGCCATACATTAATGCTAATTTGTTGAGAAAATGCATTTCCATGAATAGTATTTGAAAAAATCCGATACTTATAACAATGATTAATAGACTTAATACAACAAATAAGTATTTCGACCAATAGCTACAATTAGTTTCCGTGATTTCTTTATGTAAACAATCGATAAAATGCATTATTTTCTGCAATTTTTCATTATCTTTATTCATCGTACTATTTTGGCTAAATTTTAAAATATCATTATTAATATGCTTTATTTTTAGCTTTAAGAATAAGCATATAATGTAAAAATATGATAACTGGTAGATTAGAAAATTGGCCGAACTATAAATGGATAAGCAGTTAACACAACTCCATAAAAAGCCAATAAACACTAGTTTGAATAACGATTGATAATTAAGAGCTAACGGTACAAACGATAATGTTATCGCTGCAACATATTGATTAATAATTAATATCGAAGATAATTTGAATATAATTTTCGATCGTTTAACGAGATATTGAATATCTGTTTTGTCAGTCAAACCAATGGATTGAGGGGATAGAGTGCCCGACAACATTTCGAATACTTTTAAATATGATAGACTGGTATCATTTCGATGGCATACATAATGTATAACCTGAGATATCGAACCCAATAATAAAAATGCGATGATCACGATATACATATGAGTTCGCGCGTTCATAAAGAAAGCGAAATCCGCTAAATTAATTGCGAACTCTAATGAATGATTGTCGCGATTTATTAATATGTACACAAACTTTATAATGATTGTCCAGTAAACCGATTGAATTAGTATTGGATTAGATATGAGTTTACGCTGTTTACTGCCGTATCGGATATGAGAAAAACCAATTCTGTATAAATGACATTCCGCTCCATTTATTGCTAAATTTTGTGGCAGACATTCTTCTGGGTTTAATTCCATACTTGTTTTTTATGTTGAATACACGAAAAAGGGATCATTATTTTATCAATTTAGTCTTCAAATTGGTATGTTTGCGAAAAATAGTCAATTAAATTTTTTAATTAATTAAATTTTAATTATTTTATCGATAATCATGTGTTTTTTTAAGTTAAAATGAACGTAACGTAAATATTTTCTCATACTTATTAAAACTTAAAACAAAGTTAATCGATAAAATGCAAATTAAGTAATAAATTTCTCTCACACAACACTCCTAAAGTTTATTATATATATGTATATAAAATTAATCAATGAATTTTTAAAAACATATTTTATATGACTTTATTAACAGAATTCATTTTTTAAAAGAAATAATTTAAAAGTACACGCATTATTAGATTTGATGAAGAGAATACTATTAAAACATTTTAAACTTTATAAATATTTAATAATCATCACCAAATGATATTTACTTACGTAACACATCTTTACTTAACTACACAATTTCATATAGTTTACTATAGAGATGAGAATTAAGCTCTGCCTAAGCCTAAACAGTAGGCTCTAGGCTTACGGGTTAGAACTATTGATAATCTGTAGACTTAGGATCCAATATATTGGTTAGGCCTTAGGTTTTTTACCGGCTTATAACATTATAAGCGTAGGCTCAGGCTCTAGACTTTAAATAATGTCCATTTTATCATTTTTTTGAAAAATATTCAAAAATATGCCATTTTAATTGAGCTATCATTATTGAGAAAAATCTCTATATATTTGAATTATTGTGTTAAAAGAATTAAGTATAACTAAAATATAATTGTTTGCATTACATTAAAATTACATTAAAATTACATTAAAATTACATTAAAATTACATTAAAATTATTAATTACTTTAAGTAAATTACATTTTAGAGCCTAAAGGTTAGGCGGCCTAATTTAAGTCTAGTCTGTAGGTTTAGGTCCATAAAATTATAATTGGCTTAGGTTGAAAGCTTCAGCTTATCAAAAAATGTAGGATTAGGCTATATGCTGAGCCTAAGCCTAAGGTTAGTCCGCATAAAATGTTCATCACTTGTTTACTATTACGAGGTAAAGCAAACGCGGTATTTGTTTCACGGTATTGCATACTTGGTAATGACGTATTCGTATAAGGTATTACTATACATTGTAGACTATTTTACCTAAATAGTACCTAAATGTTTGGCTATATGCAAATGTTCGGTACAATTGTTTGCTTAAGTGTCGCAAAGTTTCAAACTTTAAACTTTCACGAAACTATTAAGTTTTTTAAGCTTCTATCTTATAAGATTTATATACAGTAATTAATTCTTATTTTAATTTTAATTTTTATTTTAACAGTAATTCTTAATTTTCTGTTTATAATTTTGATGATATTGCGAAATAGGAAAGTGGAATCGCAAACAAAATATTAATTTTTTTATAAAAGTTTTTAGTCAAAAGAGAAAATTTTCCATCAAAACTGCCATTGTTTACTACATTATTTATTTTGAAATTCGAAAATGAATTTCTTTATAAATATTAAAACCATAACTTTAATCTCATTTTTATGCTAATTATATATGTTCAAATAATTAAAATTTAAAATAATTTTTTTAGTTAAAATAAGTAATTAATGTTTTTAATGAAAATATTATAGGATTATCCAACAGCTCAAGATCTGTTATCTAACAATTAATTAATTTATAGATATTTATTTTGATAATTTTCAAGACTACTAAACAACCAAAAAAGTGTGTTAGCTTTGAGCTTCGCATTGAGCTAAAGCTAACTGATCTGAACTTCAGCTTATTCTCATCATTACATATAAGTTGAGTTTTTTAAATTAAGTTTATCTTAATAAATATATTAAAATAACGTGAATAAGTTGCAATGAAATTTATTACCATTAATAAATTATTTAATGTTTTTACGTCTGTTGTAACGAAACGTCAGCTACTTTTATAAAACATAAAACCATCAGCGATATAATCTGTAATCAATAATAGGATGAATAAGAATATAGAATTTATTATTCGTGCAATAATTAAATTTTACTAAAATAGATTTTAATAAATTATAAAATATATAAATTTTGGATAAAAATATATTGCAATTTCGTCACATAGATTTATTTTAAATTTAATTTAATAATATCGTGGAATTTTTTAATATTAATCATTCATTTTTTGCATCTTTTGAACATAAATTATTTTTTTGTCAAATATGCATAAACACATATTGAATATAAATGACATGTATTAAGAGTTTTCGAGATATATTTGCGCATCAATCTTAAGTTTTTCCATAAACCATAAAAGACCCATATTTTAGATAACTTAATAATAAATTATTATAAATAAATAGAATTAATAAAATGAGAAAAGCTTTCCTTAAAACTATTTTAGTTAGAAATGAAAACATTTTCAAATTTACAATTTTTTATTTGAATGCAATTAATACATAATAAATATGATGTATTGATTGATTTTGTAAATGATTTGAAAACATTAACATCAAGTATTTTATCCACGAAAAAAGTAAATATTTAATTGCAATAGTAAACAGTTCAATAACTAGACTGACCAGTTTTTAGCTCAGTTTAACTAAAGGACCTTTGGATTTGCAATGTCTATGTCTGTCTGTCTATAGACCAATATTGATTTTTATTAAGGGATTTTATCTTTGGTTATAGTAAGCGCTTTTAAGTTTCTTTATATTTATTAAGGTATATCTGAATAATGGCCTAACAATAGAGTTGAACTAAAATATCGTACACATGGCTAAAAATGGGCAAAGGCTTTAAAAAACAAAAAATGACTAAAAAACTAAAGACACACTAAATTTGGCTTTAAAATAAAAATTTCAAGGAAAAAAACATTGTCTAAACTATTTTGGTCAATAATTATAGACACGCGCACAATTTTCAATTATATAATACTGTTAATAAACGTTTATTAGATTCAATGAGTGTACTCAAACAATATATTTTGATGTTGACTCCACGAAATCTAAAACACAACTAAATTAAAATTTTCAATGAACTCTTTGAAGTACTATTTACAACAATATAATGCAAATCTATAAATTTTTTTTCACTGAAACATTATACAGTAGTAGTAATGACCAGAACCGTGACATTTTCGGACTAAAAATGCGAAAAAGTGTGCGTAAAATCGGATAAAAAATGATAAAAAATCGGATATAAAAATTGGAAAATAAAAATGAAATTACTAATATTTTTTTCGCTTTTTATTAATTTTCTTGCAAAATCTTATTGTAACAATGTTTGTGAGATTAACGTTTCTTTAGGAATAGTTGCCCTACGATCAGATAAATTTTTTTAAGTCATAATACTTTATCGTACTATAAACTGTGGAAAAGCTATCGGATTATCAAAAATGACTAAAAGTTTGATTTATCAGATTAACAATCTATATATTTTATTTCGTAAGGCTGTTTTTTTATATAGATATTCTGGCCAAACGGTTACAGATAGGGGTATAATGTAAACGGTAAAATTGTTTCTCCCGGCCTGAGGGTATCGGTAAAAATAATGAAATTTTTGTAAATCTTAATTAAGGGGTGGTTTAAAGGGTTTAAAAGCGGGTATAAAGCCATTAAGCTGAATCCTTTGATATAGGAATTGTTGAGGGGGTTGAGCCTCCAGTGGAGGACCCTATACACGGATTCATAAACAGATAAAAAGATAAATTATCAGATTTATATATAGCGATAATTTGTTCACTTCATACAAAATAATAATACTTCTTTTTAAATCTATTGTTTATAAACAAATTTTATCAAAAATCGGATTTATCGGACAGACAAAATTAGCTTATATTATTCATTTTTCTGTTATAATTACTGTAAATATATGTTCCGCTTTATTTATCATTAAACTAAAAAG
>JAQGAW010002639.1:0-14603 GCA_034698025.1 Phthiracarus crinitus | reverse complement strand
ATGGATTAAAATTGAAATTTACTGTACACATGTTTTAGCAAACGACTGCACTATATTTGATACAACTGGATGGGACACTCTGTATAGTGGAGTTAATTGGTGTTGGAATACAAATTCATATTTTGTGCTGAGTTGTGAACAGTTTTAGATTTTTTGTTGGAGTTGTTGTGGAATTAGATTAAAGATTTTTTGTCAATTTCTAACTCTAAAATAAAAAACCAATAAAACATACCATTTAAGATTATTCATTGAATTAAGTTTTGCTATTCTTTCATTAAGCTCATCATAATTATCTTCACGAATACTGCCACCGCATACTTCACCACATATTGGCGATAATAAGTCAAAACATAGAGCCTATAATTATAAAATTAATTTATATAAAAAAAGTTTAATAAAATCGAATGATATAAGACTTACGCTTCCATTCATTTGTTTCATATAAAACGGTTTAATATTAGATGGGAAATGAGTGATGAAAATCGGATTATTATCATAATATTTAATTAAAAATTTTTCTTGAGCATTATTTAACTGCTGATCAGGCATTATATTTGGAAATTCTGTACTTTTTTGCAAAATATCCATTGCTTCAGCGAATGTTATTCTATGACAATTAAAAATAATTATAATAATAACATATGCTCACACTTTATATTAAACAACTATTGAATTTTCAAATTTAATTTTTTAATTAACAAATATACGTAGATATAGTTATCGTAGTTTTTCTAAAAATTCCAAAATATTCAAACCTCAAATAAGTTTTATTCGCAATTTTATCCAAATATTCAGATTTAGTTTCTTCTATAACAATATCAAGATCATCCTTACAGTGCAAAGAGATGTAATACGTAATAAATTTACAAATTGATTCCACTCTATCCATAATATCGTCGAGTGTTTTAATAAAAGATTCTTCCACTTCAAGCATTAAAAACTCGCATAAATGCTTTTCTGATTCGGACTTTTCAGCTCTGAATGCAGAGTTTAACGAATAAACTCGTGATAATGCGCTATAAATGTTGAGTATTTTGTATTAATTATTATTAACTTAAAATAAAAATAATTGATACCATGCCATTGCCTCCAAATGAAACTGTCCAGAAACAGTTAGATATGTCTCTTTTTGAAAATAAGATTTGTTTTCAGTGCAATATGGAGACTGTAAACAAAATTAATTTTTTATCACATATTCGTTTCATATTCATCTCTTCAATTGAAACGAATTCAAAACTAATATAACGGAAAATAATGCGTTTTTGGGATTAGGGAATACAAAGTATATTTTTTAAAAAATAAGTTACAATTTTGATTTATTATTTATAAAAATGATTTAATTAATTAATAAATCACAATTAAAACGCATTTTAAAATTCCTTAATTAATCTCCGAATTTAGCGATATGTTGTTGAATGTTTAAATATCAATTTTGCAAAAGCATCGCAATGATGTTTATTACCAGAGAAGACAATTTTTGGACTTATCAAATTGGGGACTTCTTTACAATAATCTTTAAACTAACCTAAACAATCCATATACGTATTCTCTTAAATATTAAATAAGAATATTAAATATGCAATATTGTTTTGATTCTGTCCATTTATAACTTATAAATTTATACGTATATGAATTTGTATTATATTTTAATTTTTTCATAATATTTTTAATCAATTTATCTCGAATACGAACTAATAAAGACCCGAATATGAATCTGTTTAGATCTGGACTTAACTTAACAGAACCTGGAAATGGAACTTTTAAATTTTAAAATGCTTGGATTGGGACCTAACCTAACTTATCTCGACCCTGGAATTCCGAGCTCCCAAGAGTCCTAAGACACGCTATATTATTCACTATTTTTTAGAAAACTTAAAAGGAATATTCTCAATGTATTATTCATTCTTTTTTTAAACCAAAGCTATTTGATAAAACAAACTAAAATACAAAGCTATTGAGATTTAAATAATAAGATTGTGATTTAGTTCTTAAGAATTAATATAATCTCATTTTGAAATTTTAATTATATTTTTTGTTATTTCTATCCTTTGCTGTTTTTTTATTTTATAAATCAATAAATTAAAATTAATTGAGTAAAATAATCTTACTATAATACGAAACACTTGTCCGCCACCTTCGCAATCATTGCTCGTAATAATAGGTGTGGTAATATTGATAAAATCATTTTGCTTCATATAAATATGAATTGCATTAATCATTTCACTTCTAATTCTTACCAATGCTGCAAAAAGTTTCAATTTTGCCCTTAAATGAAGTCTATTTCTCAGAAAATGTTGCCTATAATCAGACTTTCGCTGTTTTAATGGAAATGATTTCGGATCACATTTGCCTATCACTTCAATATCATCGCATAACAACTCTGTTGGCTGTTTTGGTCCAATACTGGCCACTATTCTTCCCAAACAACAAACACTGCATCCATAATTAAGATCGTTCTTAACTCTATTGTTAAAAATATTAGAAATATACTAAAATATTGTTTCAAAACTATTGACTTACTTTTGAATAAGTTTTTCATCGATGATTACTTGCAATGGTTTAGAACTGGAACCGTCGTCCACATGAATGAATGTCAGTTTCGACGAGTTTCGCACATATTTAACCCAACCCTAAATATAGTAAGTATTTCTCGTAATTATTAATCAAATGCTGTGATCGTATTATTTGTGTTATATTTACGTAAACATAATACTGTTGATCAGTTGGTTGACTCGAAAGAATTTCTCTTACGTTTAGTTTTTTGATAGTTTTTCGTGAATTCAGTATGTTTGGGGTGTTTGTGATGTTTGGTGTGTTTAGTGTACAATAATTTGATAATAGTTTTGTTTTAATTAACAATTTATACATAAATCGATGACATGAACACAATTTCCGAATGGTATTAACAAACATAATCTAAAATTAAACGAAACACTTTAATACAAACTTTTACTTGCGTTATGAAAATATCATTTCAATATAAACACATTCACGTATTATTAATGAAATAGTTCTATCCGTCAGATGGAAATAGTGGTTTAAGAAATGTTTTTAATGTTAATACAAGGGATGTATAGTAGACTCCGAAATCATAAAAAATGAAAAAAGGCCCGATAGGTTTTGCCCGATAAATAACAACGTGCGTCTGATTAATTAAAATTTTTAACGCTCTAAATTTCAATTATTTTCATAATTTAATAATAAATATTGTATTTTTTAAAGTTTTATATACTTTACTATTGTTCTTTAAATGTTATTAATAAATATATATAACAAAACTTCATTAAACTTCAATTATTATACCAAATTTGTAAGGAAAAAATTTTATTCCTAATTAACTCAAGGACTTTTTTATTTTAAGCCCGAACCCGGCCCAGCCCCAGGAAATTCGTCGAGAGCCCGTTTCGGAGTCTAATGTATAAGTAATATTACGTAATTTTACATATTTTTACATATATAGTACGTCAAAATCTTTTTCAAATAAAATTATTAAAATTTTTATAAACAATGAAATTCTAGCTAAAACTAATTAAATTATTGATTAAAACTGAAGATTTTTGTTACCCATGACATCAATTTTTATAATGCCTGTATTATTAATAGTATTTTTTAAAAATTTTAAGTTTCATAATAAAAGATATATTCAGAAAATTTTATAAATGATAGACTTTTGCGGTTTAAACGGCTGTTGTTATTAAAATTTTAGATTCTTACATAAATTTACTTAAATTTCCAAAATTTTACACTTACTAAAAGATTTTTATGTAAAGAGATAGGAGTAATAAGCTAACAAAAACGGCCCCATCAATAGATCTTTTTTTATTAATTTTTTTTAAATAGAGGGTAATTTTCTAAGCATAATGGCTTTTTCAAAAATTTAAAATCTCAATCTGGAGGTGTTCGAGGGGCCAAAATGTGAATTTGATAAAACATTTTTTTCTCGGAAACGTTTTCAATTAAAGAAATAATTCTTTCATAGAAAATTATTCATAATACACTAAACAGTAATATGGTTATAAATCCTTACTTTTTGTCGGCACTAACACTGTATATATTGCAATACTAATGGATAGTATAATAGTGGCACTTAAATGTAAAGAAAGGTAAAAATATCATAGTAACAAATAACTATTCTCAGACTTTTAGACGTTATCTCATATCGCGGTGTGTACTGGTTAAGACCATTCGCCACAAATCTCTCCTACACAATGGTTAAAACAATGTGAACGTTATTAAACAGAAAACCTTTTAACGTATTAACTAAAAAAGTTTGATGAATATTATTATCGATTACAGTGTTTGATACGTTTTAAAGAAACGAATGAAATTCTATGAATAGACATCAAACAGACCCACAAACACAAACTGACGTCTGGTCTTAAATACAACTACTATGCGCTATATTGTTAAGGAACTGTAATAATTAAGATTATAAAGTCATAATTAAGTGATATTAATATTAGTATGTTTTCGTCATAAATCCGGGAACATTTCATTAGAAAGCATTTTCATGAAACAACGTGTAATAATATTAATTAATGTTTAAGAGTTGATAACGTTTAATGGTTAAAAATTATGTTTGTATTATTATTGAAAAAACAATGAATTTTAGACAAAATCAAATTTCTACTGGTTTATCACTTAACCTATTAAAATATTTATAAATAAATAAATTATTCAAGATCTCGCAAATACTTGATTTCCGGTCAAATTACATTACATTTTGACAAAATTTTTTTAGTAAATTCTAGTTTGTTTGTTGTTTGTTTGTCCCTTTAAAGGCTCCTCCCCTGGGGCCCAATTCCCTAGACACCTATATCAATGGGTCCAGCTCAAAGAGTATAGGAAAAATAGAGGGGTGTGAAGGGGTGGGCCCCCATTAGGGGGATAAGCTGGGAGAAACATTTAATAATGGGGTCGGGATAGGGTAATGTTGGGTCAGGGTGGGGTCAGGTTGGTTCTGGGTGCGGTGAGGGTGGGTGTTGGGCAGGGTTGGGTCGGGATCGTATATAAATCTTAAGGTTTGTCTGTCTGTGATTCCCTTTTTAGGCTATTGGCCGCTTCACACTAGACTTGTAAATCATATGAATTTTCAGAACCCGACCCGACCCGAACCCGAAATTATTTTTCTGGATTATAATGCAAATTTTAACAAATTTTCAAATATTTATAACTAAAAACTTAATAAAATAAAATTTGAAGTAGTAATAGAACTTGTAATTATCATTTAGTTTATAAATTAAGTTTTATTTTTGATAATTGAATTTTTTTTATAACTGTTTCAAGAAAAGTCGTCTTAGCTCTAAAAATTTTAAAACCCGACCAGACCCGAACCCGACAGGATGGAACCCGACCCGAACCTGACAATTCGGGTACCCGACCCGAACCCGACATTTCGGGTACCCGATTACAAGTCTACTTCACACCATATTCATCCAGTCGGGTGGGATGGGATGAGATAAGGTGGGGTGGGGTGGGGTGGGGTGGGGTGGGGTATGATGGGGTTTGGTGGGGTATCGTAAGTCAATCAAAGGATTTAAAGCTTTAAATCGAATACGTTTAAGTTTTTAGCTCAAGCGAGTTTTGTAAAAGTCAGATATTGGATTTGAGATTCTGTCCGTCTGTAGACAGGTTTTTATATTTATTAAGGGTATTTTTCTTTATATTAAACAAGGGATTGTTTGATGATAGAATTTTTTTTAGAGATAGGAGTCTTTTTTGTGAAAAAATCATTGTTGGATAAATTTATCGTTTTGAGAATAGAATTCTTTTTTATGATAATGTATAAATATATTGTAGGAAATAATATCCGAGAAAAAGTTTTATTTTCAATGTATATTGTATTGTTGCGATAATACATAATGGAGTGCACAGAGAAATTTTTCTCAATTGTTCAATCAATGATTTACAACAATGTATTAAATATTTTTATTAAAAAACAATATTATTTATTTTTGTTAAACATAGTGTTTATATTGTTACGTTTTGAAAACATTTTTATAAAATTTTATATTTTTATTTCAAAATGAATTGTTGCGATAGTACTTAAGGAGTGCACACTGAAATTTCTCTCATTCGTGAATTAGCTTTCGTGGAGTGAACATCAAATACATTATTCTAAACATTTATATTTTGTATTCTTATAGATTTATTTTTATTAAATACTATGAATTCTAAGAACGAGAATAGAAGAGAAAGAAAACGCTTATGGTTTGAAAGAGATAGAAAGGATGACGAATATCGCAAAATGGAACGTAAAAAAGAAACGCATTAATCTGCGCATAATATCAAACGAAAACACAATGTGTGGCATCAAAGCGAGCAACAAAGTAACACTATATCGCTTAAAATTGAACGAACAGACGACTAATGTCGACAAAGCGAACAGAAAAGTTATTCGTTGATCTAAAAATAAAGCTGTTATCGAGGATTTTAAGATTTGGAGAACAACAATAGCAACGTAATCAAAATACGACCAACAAATGTATTTGATTCTTGTAACGATTTATAGTTTGAGTCATACATAACAAACACAACTATTGAATTATTGACGAAAAAAGTAATTTGTTTCATTAAAAATGTTTGTTCCAACATATATGAAATATTTAGGTTTTGTAAAACCTGTTATTGTGAAATACTATCAAACAAAATTCTGATATTAAGTAAATCAAATGTGAACGTATTTAAAGAAATTCCTACAAAACTAATTGCATTAACACCAATGCATTCCATTTATGCAAATAAGATCACTTGGACGCTATAAACAGTATGGATTGCGTGGAAACGTAGTTAAAGTCCCGATTTTTGTCGACACATCATTGAGTACTTCCGCGTACATGCGATAATACATATACAGTGCAGATTAAATAAAAGCGAATTATGCATAAATTGAATTTTATGTTTGAGAGCGTTGGTCCATCAGTTATCTACGATGCAGCTAAATATTTAATTAAAACACCGTTATATATTGAAGAAAATGTTATTATATCGGACACATCGATGAATTATCACAGTATGAGATCGAAAATTATGTTGTACTTGACAAAGATAAAGATTTTGTTAACTCAAAAGATTGTGATGATATGGAAATTTATGACAATGAATGGAATGAGGTTTGGGAACCGTTTAACATCACATCGAACGATGCCCTATTGTAGGATAATAAGGCCATCGCTTTCGCATCAGTATAGGGACGATTTCATTTGTCGTTATTACGTTATCATAAAGCAGAAGAGTTATCATTTATCGAACAATATCTTATGGTCGTACACGCAAACATTTAGACGATATATCATATACTAAATCTGTAAAAGGAATTGCGTCATCAAGACAGACGATGCTCTTTATCCCGAAAATTTTCTTCATGTTTAAAAAGCGTTAATACGAAATGATAACTCAACAATTATCGTTACAATTAAGAATGTCAAGAAAATCCATTAACAGCTGGACAACTATTAAACGAGCAATTTGTTGAGAATTTAAGTTCGATCGATGACGGATATAAGTTTTTACGTGTTGATAGATTTTCACCTTTTTATTGGGAAACGCGTAAAAAAGAAGTTTCATATTAATTATAAGATCAAAACTAAAAAATCCGAAAGTATTTCTGAAACGTAACGTAAAATAAGTTTGAATAAATGGTTTCAATCCGGTAATCTTAAGATTGAATAGCGATAATTAGGGTATTCAATTCATTCTGTATCCGTATAGTTATGATCAATAAATATTAAATTACCTCAATAAGCCTGATCGTGGAATGTCAAAACTCTTGAAAGAAGCTGTTGAAGAAGTATAGGCAGGTAATTAGAGTATTCTTGAACAAATGAACATTATTTGTGATAGATATTTAAATTCATCAGAAATATCAGTACAAGAAGCAGTATATCACTTGTGATCCATGGTTTTGTAAAGATATAGTCGTGAACAGGTTTTTATAAATACAGTTGATATCAATAAACGTAATCGTATTGTTAAATAAGAACGCAAATTAATGGCTTTAGATAGCGAGTCTACCGATATATTTTAAACCGATTCTTTGGAATATTACAAACAACGTTAGGATGGCTTAATGGACAATTCTTTAGCAGATTTTATGTCAATGTATAACAGAAGCAACAGCAAAACATACAAATTGAAATCTTATAAGAATGAAGATATAAACGAAGACCACAAAATTATAGTTGATTCACATTCTGATGATAGTATTCGATCTCTGGTGTAGTGGGATAAAGCGTATACCTGTGAGCTCTGACTGGTTTGTGTTCAAACCCAGTGAGCGTCGAATTAAGCTTCCCTCTATTAGTCATCTCACACCTTAGAGGGCAGACGCGGTTGTCCACGTTAATCTGTGACCGCAGCTCTTCCAGCTATATCCGTCTCGATTAGTAGTAGACCTCTTATCATTGAGAAGTCAAATGGATAACAATCTGTGTCGGTTTCAATTACGCACTCGAAACTGAAGTCTGTAACTCATAGCAGACAGACATCGGGGCAAACACAACTCAACATGAATAACATTCTGATTAAGTATTTGTTTTAAAAAATAGTTCTGGTTATAGAGAAAAGATCTAAAACGAAAATCATTAGATATTTTCGATTCAACAAGAAAGTAGATGAACTGAACTTCTATCGCTAATATGCCATTTATTTTTGCTATACATTGACGAAAAAATCGAACTGATTAATGTAGACATTAAGAATAAATGTTTGAATAATTTAGAAATCATAAAACAAAATTCATCGAAATATACGTTTAGTAATGAACAGACAAATAAGTTTAAATACACTTTTCGAGACATAGAAATAGATTCAGAGAAAGAAGCAGCTAATGTTATCGAATAACAACACGAATATTCTGTTTACGTGACTGATAATACAAAATCACGAGAATTAGACAAGACATCAATAATGAACAAACTAAGTATAAATTCAAAAAATTCTTAACATCAAAGTTTGAATCTGTCAACGATTATTTAGGATATAAGCGATCATTGAACTTAAAAACAACGAAAGTTTTATATGGATTTACTGTATCGCATTAAAACAACTGAAGAACCAGTTTATAAAGTAATTATTGGTGGCGCAGGTGTTGGTAAACCCTGTATAATAAATTCAATTTTTCAATCACTTTTACGATCATATAATTTAAATCCTGGTGCAAATCCTGATAACGTTAAAGTTTTACTGAGTGCACCAAATGGCAAGTTTTTAAATTAGTGGTATTACAGTGCATTTGACATTTTCATTATCTGTTAGTCATTGCAAAGTTCAAATGAAAAAGTTAAGCAATGATTTATGTTTACACTTTATATTCAAAACTATCCGACTTAAAAGTATTGATTATCGATGAAATATCCTTTGTTAGCATTACTGTTTTCGAACAAATTGATATGCGTTTAAACGATATTTTTAGAACAACGAAACCATTTGATGATATTTCTGTAATTAGCTTTTAGTGAGTTTCACCAGCTTCTACCTGTTAAGGAGAAATTTGTTTTCCAAGTTAACAACTCGAGTAAATATGGCGCTATATATGATAATACTTTATGGAATTTATTTATTTGTTATGAATTAACAAAAATCATGCGTCAAAAGGATGACCAGTTATTTGCCAGAGCATTGAATAATTTAGCTATAGGTAACTGCACAGTGAAGACATAGCATTATTTCAAAGCCGAGATTTAAAACGTAATAAGTTATTTCCACCGAACGATGCATTAATACGTTACCGAAAAAACGCTAAAGTGGACGCTTATAAATGTATAGCTTTAAATCAGAACACGAATAGCTAATATTTTAGCGCAGCTGAAATTGTATACATACCCTAAATTTGTTGCGATGCAATCCGTTTCTTTCTTTTGGTTTCCGTAAATCAGTTTTACATAATTAATATTCAGGCTTTCGCAATATCACGTTCATTCCTATTCACCTTTGATTCTTTTGGATTTGTTGGATTGAAAACAGTCATCAAATATGATTCGTTTATTTTGCTAAGAATAATGGCGTTCGAGTGGAAACTTTAGTTAAGTTGGTTTTGTAAGTTTATATTACTTAGCATTACATCGCTATAACTTTAGTTAAGTTGGTTTTGTAAGTTTATATTACTTAGCATTACATCGCTATAACTTTAGTTAAGTTAGTTTTATATGTTTTTACTTTACGATTACAAACAGTTGGTTTGTTCTTACCACCAAATGGCATAACAATCCATTCAAAATGCCCGTCTTGTGTAGAGAATGCTGTTTTTTCATTGTCTTCAGGAATAATTCAACTTAAATTATTGTGAAATTTGTTGCGTACACAACCAGACACAAAATTTTTCTAAATATATTTAGAAATCTCTCACTGAATAATGCGTACGAATGGTTTATTTATCGATTGAGTTTAATCTTAATGTTACCATTAAGTGCTCCTAACAATATGAACATATGAATGACAAATAAACACACGTGTGTTTATTTGTAAAGTTTTTATGATAAGTATTGTAACGCTTTTGATGTTAACGCATTGAAATCGAATCACTATTCGAATCGTAATTTTAACGATTAATTATTAATATCAAATAACTCAAAATTTTTAACTAATTTTTTTCACCGCTTTTGCTGTCAAATCTAACAAATATTTCACTTCAATTTCAATTTTTTCAACTGTAAGGGAAGCTCTAATATAATTACGAATAACAATTGATTAGCGATAAAATAAAAACTGTATTAAATCTTTGGAAAACGTAATGATTATGTATCAATGATATCAATATGGGTTTTGATCGTTTTGGATAGTACTTGTAGTGTATTTGACTTGAGTAGTAGTAGTCGGACGATGTAGGTTTGCAACCGAAGATGTGAGGCAAATAAAAAGAAAACTGATGAGGAAGAATACGAAGAACCACGAGACCACAACCCTTACCACTGTTCACGCAAGTGAAAGCTATGCTTAGCATAGGCAGTAAACACGCATTAGAAAATAGCACGCATTCATTATACAAAATACTTTAATAACGATATAATAGTATGCATTGAATACAGTGAACGTGGAAAGTAAACACATTGAAAGTTAGCAAACGAGTGACACATGTAATACGTTAATACAATGTAAGCATAAGTATTAACTAATATGTTATACAGTAATAAGTTATTGTGTGTATGCTTATTGCTGACTAATAATGAATATAATTGTGAGTCACTGTACTTCTAGTGATATCTAGAAGTACAGTCAAAGTATAATAAGTTTACAGTTTATAGTGATGTGACAGGGAGTTCACATACACTACAGTACTCGACAATTTTAAATAAAATTGTACGTTTCCAGCGAATTCATTGGTTTATGAGCACAGATATATATCACTTTTTACTCGACCGCTGGATAATAGGCTCCGAATTAGAATGTGTTTCGTCACGAACCATACAAACTTACAATACTTTGGAGCGCAACAGAATTTAGTGATACGCTTTTCTTCAAATTTTAAAGTATAAACTTAGTAAACCTAATTTTTGTTGATATTTGGAAATTTTAATCGAATTTTTAACTACTTTTTTGTGAATGTTTAGTTCAGGTTTTGTTGTAGAATTTATCAAAAAAGTGACTTAATCACTAAAATCCCTCGACAAATATAAAGAATTGGTTAATCCCTTCTAATTTGAAGAATCTCATAATAATTTTAAATACAGATATAATCCCTTATCTGTAGTTTGACAGACAGACTGACAAATAAATCTAAATCCAAGCTTCTTTAGCAGTCGGATAAAAATAAAGCAAAATATTAACGCTTTAAACATATGATAATTCAGCAAATATTTTATCCGAAGCCTTTATACGCGTTTTAAGTTATTTGAAATAAATTTTAAATTATTTCAATAAAAAATTACTTAATCTAATAATTTTAGTAATTTTACATTTATTATTTAGTAATAAATTAAATTTAAATCTGGAAGCTTTTATAAATTTTGGTTCATTTCACTTAAGATAAGTGTGCGTTGACCGAAGTTTTAAACCCTGACTGAGATGAATACTGCAAGATTATACTCAAACCCGACCCGAACCTAACTTTTCTATATTAATTTTGGATATACAATAATTTGAAATATTTGATTTTTAACAATAATTCTAGATATAATATGTTTTAGATTTTATACATTAGTTTAATATAGGAAAATATTACGAAATTTTGTTTTAATTATAACCAATTAAAATATTAACTTCAATGATTGTTTATAAGCATCTATTATTTCATTATTGGATGACTCATTGAGAAGATATACAATAAAGTATAATATAAAGTAATCACTTTTACCACGAAATTAAATGTTTTTATCGAAATTATCTTAAATTTTTTATATTCAATCTTTTATTATGACTATAAAACTAAAATAATAAAAGTTATTTTAATAAATACTTGTTAAGCATAGCACACATAACACACGAATATTAGACAGCATAATACAAATTGAAATTTTGATTCATTGTTTGATTAAAATTGAGTTTTTTATACTACGGATAACTTAAAAATGGTTTCATACGAAAAAGATTATGATTTATCAATATTTATAGATTGGTTTCACAATTTACCTCATCTTAAATACAACTTTGAAAGAGTTGATCCAAACTTTGATTACGAAAATCACGATTATTTAGAATCGATATATGTGTTGATGACGTGGCCCTTAATTGGATTACTACTGGTTTTACTAATTTACACCATTCATTCGATATGTATTTGTTTGTGTTCGTTAAACAATAATTATAACCAGACAAATACGAACTCAAAAGGCTGTAAATGTTTTATAATAATGATATCCAGTTTAGCGACCGTAACATTCATTGTTGGATTGATTGGAACATTTAAAGTTAATTCTGCATTGAAAACGGCTCAACAATCATCTGACAGAGCTTATGGTTTACTAAATGAATTTCGAAGTATTACGAACAACATTTCCTACAATATAAACATAGCAAACGATATTTTTTACATGAAGTCAATTATTTATAACAATAGACTGAGTATGAATCAAACGCGTTTGGATACAGTATTGAATAACGCAAATGAGGCCACTTTGAGAGTCAATCAGATCTATTTGAGCGCCGATTTCGTTGATTTCAATTACTTATCTCAACAGATCAACCAATTTGAAGACATCCGATGGATTGTTACGCTTTCAACCATTAGTTTTTTGATATTAATATCATTTCTGTTTGTATTTGGCGCTTACTCTCATTGCTTACTCGTTCTCCTAATCATTCTTGCAGTGATTTCATTGATTATTAGTTCGCTTATGATTTCGTTCAGTTTGGGTCCAATTGTTCTCACATCCGATTTTTGCGAACAATCAAAACCATATCTTATATCTAAATTGGCAAACACTGCCCCGAATACTATTTTGGATTATTATATTCTGTGCGATGGTATTAGAAATCCATTCGAAGAAGTTATATATATCGCAGAGAAATCAATGGGAAATGTAAGCCAATATATTAAACAATTTGACATCAAATTTGAACACTTTTGTCAAACTGAAGAGCAGTGCGACAACAATACCAATGGCATGAAATCAGAAATAATAAGAACATCAGCAAGAATTTTGGGTTTATCTGAGCAAACAACAGACATAATATACAAAGTACCAGATATTGTGAATTGTGTTCCAATTAATATAGAATTGAATCAATCACTTTCAGCTTTATGTAAACAAGGAGTCGATGGACTGGTTATGATGTTTATCAATGCTATCTTTTCTTCGCTTTGGTTTGCTATATTATTATTTTGTGGCACATACTTTGCCAGAGTTAATAATCCTTATAATATGCGACGATATGTCGAAAGAATATAAGTTTATATAAAACTTTCTTTTTTCTCTATCAATAATCAAGACTAGATAAAATGTTTTAGAATATGACGTTATAAAAACAAAAATGAAACCGAAACAAACAAAAGTAGTTTATGTTATGTAACAAAAGATATTGAAACGTTAAAAGCGCTTAAAAATTGATTGATGTCGTTTCAATATTAAATTTAAGGTGCACTCCGTTATACTTTTATTTTACTATTACTAGAGACAACGGATTCAGGACTAATAAATTAGTAAATTCAGGAAGGAAAAAGGAAAATAGTCTAAAAATCAGGATTATTCAGGAAAAAAAGTTTTTAGCTGATAATGTACAAGAAACTATTTGATTTGACATGTCTGTCCATCTGTTTTTGAACTCAATATTTATTAAGGGATTTTAATCTTTAGAATTATAAAGGGAATTTTTCCAATATTTTTATAAAAATTTGAATAAAATGAAAAAATTAGGATTATAATCGAAATTAATGTTTCAAAAACGGCTTTATAATAACAAATATTAAGCGAAATAAATTCAGGATTATCATAATTTTTCAGGAGTAAAAAGTGAAAATCAGGATTTTCCCGGAAAAAAAATTGGTGTTAAAATGCTTGAAATAGTATGATTCGCGCTCATATATGATTTTCACAGAAATTTCACTATCAATAAAGGAAAAAGGATTATCCTGAATCCGTTGTCTCTAACTATTAAAGTGTGTCTAAACTTTAATAACAACGCTTACAATATTTAAAGCTATATGCTTATACTGAAAAGGATTGAAAAAG
>JAQGAW010002638.1:0-14604 GCA_034698025.1 Phthiracarus crinitus | reverse complement strand
ATTGTTAACTGTGACATACATATTATTTTATTCAGTAAATTTATTAAAAACAATTATAATTATTACAAAAATGAAGAAAAAATTAATTGAAAAATAAAAATTAAATAATTAAAATTACAATTAAAACCATGTTTTGAATTTGTTTCCATTATTTGATAAGCTTTATATAAAAATGAAACGAAAACTTAATATAGAAGCAAATTTACTGCTTATATTGTGCTTATTGTTTCAAAAAGTTTGCTAAAAATTTTATTTAATTTAATCCGTTTTTATTCGATACTAATTTAGTTTTAATTAGAATAATATTTAGATATTTTTAAAAAAATATTTGATTAATAAATTCTAAAAATAATCGAATTATTGTTTTAATTTTAAGCAAAGTGCTATCACTTGATTATCAATTGATTTAAACTCGCAATTGAATTAATGTTTTTCTACTTATTTCACAGATTAAACGTATGAATTTAATATAACTTGTCTCTGATTGAATTAAATAAAAATTAATTGTAACTAAGATTTTTCTATCGCTTAAACAATAAAATATGAATATTCTGCTTCATCATCAATAATTTCAACTAATAATGGAAATATTCGTCAATTTTTACAATTTGGGAAAATATTGTGCCAGTTTGAATAATTTTACATAAAATATTAGGAGCAGTAATAATGTCTAATACAGTAGCTAATATAGGCTTAAAGATATTAATACCTCCAGAATTTAATAGTCGTGATTAGTGTTGTTTTGATTTTAAAAAATCAAAATTAAAATCAAATTTAAATAGAAAAATATAATAAAATTAATATCAAAATCAAATCAAAATGAAAACATTTTACCAAACTAAAATCAAAATAAAATTTAAAATAAAAATATTTTTGAAAACTAATATCAATTTAAAAACAGTATTAATTTTGATTTTAATTTTGATTTTTAACTGAAAAATCAAAACTAAAATTCAAAATTAAAATTGTTTTAATTTTGAATATAAAAATTAAAAGTAAATCATAATTAAAAAAATATTTATAAACTAAAATCAAAATCATATCAAATTGAAAAAATTTTCTGAAATCAAAATCAAAATTAAATCAATATGGAAATTTTTTAAAAAATCAAAATTAAAACTAAATAAAATTAAAAAACTCGAAATCGAAACAACACTAGTGATCACGTAATTTTAATAAATAATATTTGTGCTTAGTAAATAGAATCTTTTTTAGAATCTATTTTAATTTACTGTTTATAAATTTAATCACAACTAAAATTACTATAAATATAATAACTGTAAATATATTAAAACATTGATTCCTAATTAAACAATAAATGTAACATATTTATTATTTGGATGATATCCGAAAAGACCTAATTAATTTATTTTTATAACTCTTCATTAATTTATATCAAAACGGTAATGAGTGGAATGGTAGTGGAATTGAAAATACTCACGGTAATGGAACGGTATTGGAAATGAAATCTTAAATATTTTCAATAACTAGTTCACACTAAAGTTAAAATTTTTTGCTCAATAACGGTAATGAGTGAAACGGTAGTGTTATTAAAAAAATTTGAGGAAAATCTTAAAAAAGAATTGTAATGAGTGAAAAGGTAGTGAAATTGAAAAAACCTACCGCAATGGAACGGTACTTGAGTTTGTATTTATGTTTTTTTCGGTAGTGGAACGGTAATAGATATATAAGACCCGGTAATGGAATTAAAAAACTAAATATTTTCAATCACTAGTTGACGTCTTAATTCAAATTTATTACATAAAAGTTAGCTAAAATAGTAGAAAGTATAAAATTAGTTAATGTTAAATTTCATTGTTGTGCATTTTAAAAATTCAAATAAATTTCACAAAATAATGATAATTTAGCTAAATTTTATCTTTAGCTTTAAACAATTAAAGCTTAATTGATTAAAACGGATTTGCTTAGCAATATTATAATTTTAGTTGAATAATTTTCATTCATTTATTTATGACTTTAGTTCAAGTCAAAGTTAATAATAGAAATTTCCCTTAAAGTTTGCTATAATCGAGGTATTAGTTATGCTAAATGTGCATCAAAATTTGTTTGCCATAATCAAGGTTTTGCTATAATCAGAGTTGCTATAATCCGATAGCTTTAACATTATATCTCTTATAGAAGCGATCGGTGTTTGAAAAATTCATTGCTATAATCGAAATTTGCTATAATCAGGAGTGCGATAATCGGGGTCAGACTGTATCATAATTTTGTTAAATGTATTTAAAAGCATAATTTATACATAGCACGATTTAGACCCGAAAGTGCTCTTTTTTACCCGAATCCCTGCAGAATTTGCTAGTTTTTTACCCCGAATGTTGTTGTCTTTATTAATAAATAAATAAATAAATCTTTAATGACTTACTTAATAGTACACTGATTATTAACATTGTTCTTAAATTGTGTGCAATTTCAAAATGAATATCATATAAACTGAGTTTAAAGTAATAAATTTTAGTTTTTAGCGTCAAGTAATAATTAGTTTTTTATGTTTAATTGCAAAATTCTTTATATTTCTACGCATATGACATCATAATGTTATTAAAAAAGCACACTTTTTTTGTAATTCAATAATAATTTAATTAAAGTGTAGCAAGTAGTGATGGCGAAGCTCAGGTTTCAGAACCATGTTCAAGCTTCTAGCTTAGAGTCATAACCCGGTTCTTAATTATTGAGGCCGAGCCTCTATGAAAAAATACTCTATTTAATATCAATGACACAATATAACTTTTGTGATGAACATTGCATATGTTTTGGCAACTATTATAATAATAAAAATAATAAATAACAAAGAATTACATTATTAAAACTTTAAATTTTTTAAGAATTTACATTCTACAAAAAATTGTAACATAATAAATTCTACAGAACCTCTCGAGTCTGAATAAAGAGGCTCGAAGGCTCTCTTAAGCGAAACCCGAGCCTCGAACCACAGATTTAAGCTCCAATATATGATACTCAAACCTGAACCCATATTTAAAATTAGAAAATTAGCCCGAGACCAAGCCTGTTATATTAGCTCAGGTTCAGGCTTTAGAGGCTCTGAGGCTCTAAACTGCCATACCTTGTTGCAAGACTTTAATTAAATTATTATTGAATTACACAAAAATATGCGTTTTTATTAACGTTATGTCATATGCGTAAAATTATAAAGATATTTGCAATTATGCGTAAATGCTTTAAACATTAAAAACGAATTATTTACTTGATGCTACAATAAAATACTATTTTATCGCAAAGTTCGACTTTAATAACTTATATTTCATAAATTTATATACGAAAAACTGATTGAAAGTTTTATTTCATTAAATCGTAGCTGTAATCGAGTCGATAATTGCAAAATTTTCTATCAATATTATAAACACAATTTTAACATTTGACTTAAACTAAACTGCAATAATTTAACTAGTGATGAGAATCAACTCGAAAACCTGAGCTGTAGCTGAGCTGAGCTAATAATAAATTTAGTATTCTGTTCAGATTTAGCTGAGCAGATTTAGTATTCAGCTCATAGTAGAATGAGCTGAGCTGGACTTTGTCGGAGCTGAGCTGAGCTGATGAGCTGGAATAAGTCATTTTATATATTTTTTGTATATAAATTTTCAATTATACTTACAAATTAAAATTTTGAACATTACAATTATATTATGATAACGCATTATTATATGATTAATTGATTTATAAATCGATTTTTAATTTTAAATTATATTTCATATGCATTATTCCACATCAAACTGAAAAATACTATTAAAAACATCAGCTTCAGCTCTCATCAATAAATTTAACTAAAAAAATATTGAATTACATATATCTTCGCATTTTTATTCACATGACGTCAAAAATATTTAATTAGATCTTGTATTAGATATCAAAATTGTAAAAAAGTTATAGCAATGTAAATTATATTTTTAACGAAAATTTAATGTTAATTGAGATTTTTATATATCTTGTATAGGCTGGCAATTGTGAAATAAATTTCAAAAATATTTTAATATTATACTTTTATTAAAGAATATTGAAAACAATGTATAATACATACAACGCTTTTTTAAGCACATAAAATTAATAATATTAATCACGATAAAAAACTTAAGATAACAAAAACTATATAATATGCATGAGTTATAAGGGTGACCCACGATCTTTTGGCTTGCATTTAAACTTTTTTCAAATTTCAGATTAGAGGTCTAAACTCATCGGATTTAATCGACAAATGCAAAAAAATTTTTAATATGAAAGCTTAAACAACACCCTTCAATAAACTCAAAGAATTTAAATGATAATTTTTTGAAATTTTGGTCAAAATTTAGAGGTGTCACAAAAACTCATCGGTTTTGATGGACAATTTTTTCCTCGTTACAAAAAAATTCGAAATTTTCGAATTTTTTCGTCCATGAATTTTCAAATTTTTAGAGGGTGTCCACCTTTTTTTGGATTTTCATAGGGGTGTATACCCCACCCAGACCCACCTCTGGGACACCCTGGAGTTATAGTTTAAATAAAGCTTCGCGTCTTCTAGTTTGATAAGTGAAGTTTGATTTATATGATTTTACGGTTATTAAAAACAAATGTACAATTAAATTATGCTTAATTAATTTATAGAATGAATCTTTATTTCGTGCGTCTTGTTGCTAATAGTAAAGCTTTCTTTTAGTCGAGTTCATAAACTAGTGATTATATTTTTGAATTCCATTTATTTTAAACATTAAAAGTGCTATAGCTTTGAAGTTTTTTAAAACAAATCTCCAAAAAGTCAAACGAATAATATTTAGGAGTACTTATAAATAAATAGTTCACAATTTTAGTAAATATTTCTCTTCATTAATTTAAGAAAATAAGATTGACTATAGATTTTTTAACCATATTAAGTTGAATTCTTTTTCATAAAATTTCTTGTTAAGTTTGGATTATTTTAAATGTAAAATCTGTTTTACCATTTATTACTACTTAGAGTTGTGCGCGGATGCGGATATAAGCTGATTCGGATGCTTACAAATTTTAACTATATTTTGAGGATTGGATTAGTGAAATTTTTTATATGCTGATTGAATGCTAAGCGGATTAATTATATTTTAGTGCGAATCATATGCGGATCGGGTTATTATTTAATGATTTATCCGCGGATTATCCGCAATCATCCTCATAAAAAATTTTCATAGTTTGAAGCAAAAAATGACTATATAAAGTTTTATTTTTTTATAATCTTAATATAAAATAATTAATAAATGTATAAATGCATTAATATATCACTATAATATATCACTATGTTTTGACTTTATTTACGTTTTCGAAGAACATGTAAAAAATATTTAACGCAGAAAATATTTATTTATTTTAATATGACTTAAGTTATCATTAAAGTTTAAATATGCGGATATCCGCGTATGATATTCGCTGCGGATAGCGGATTGTTTAAAAAATTCTAATTGCGTTATGGGTCGGATAACATAAAATTTTTTTGGATGAGTGCTGTGCGGATAACCTTAAATGTAGATTTTTGCGGATGAATGCGTATAAGAGTTTTTCGTATATGCGCCAATCTCTAGTACTACTGACAATGAAAGAATAAAAATTAAAAGCTAAACTATTACAATAATTAAAAGGAGGTTTAAGCTAAAATAGAAGCATAAGTTTAAGTAATATTTAGTCCCTTAAAATAATAACATTTATTTCATATCAAATTAGCGCTATAAATAGCTCTAAAAATTGACCAAAATAGCATTAAAAATTGACCAAAATAGCATTAAAAATTGCATTTATTTTAAATAGGAATTGTCAATAAATCAACGAATAACTGTTATTTGGAAAAGAAATTTGAAAATTTTATAAAATAAATTTTTTGCATATGATATTATTTCTTTGATAATTTTTAAATAATTTTTATGGGGTTCGCAAAAATCATCAGTTTTAAACGACAATTTTTCTATTTTTGGGAAAATTACATTTAAATAAGCATTATAGCAATTATTGCAATTATAGCAATAATCATTAAAAACAGCCAAAATAGCATTAATAAATGGAGTTTAAACGACTCCATTTTATGTGATTCGGGCACATATACATTTTTATGGTTCTAACAAATGAAACAAAAAAGTAGCAAATGCTATCATTTTGAGGCTCAAGTAATATTATTTTATAACTTATCTCTTCAAAGCGAATGATTACTATGCAATTAAATATAGCCTTCAATTGAAGAAAAATGATTCTTATTTTGATGACTTTCTCAGAGAGATCTATAGAGATTGTACATATGTATACTTCTTCTTTTGTTAAAGTTTTCAGTCTTAAATTAAACAAAGATTTTTCTAAACTTTTTTTAAAATTCTTGAACATAATTAAAAACTATTATATTATTTTTATAATGCTTACAAAGACATATTAAATCAGCTCAGCTGTAAACGTGCCTGTCTTGCTATGCTTTATTTTTATTGAAATATATGAATATAAAATAATTAATTGTTTTAATATTAAATTCATGTAATAAATCTATTTTTCGGATGTAAATTGATTTATTTGCCTTAATATGATATTGAATATAATATGCTGACTTCCATAATCGATTAATATGTTTGTATTTATAGCTTTAAAGCACGCGTTTAAACTAAAATATTAATATGTTGTGAGCTTAATGTAGGAATTAATTAAAAAAACGTGACAAATTCCGGATTTTTGAAATTTTATTATTTTGAAAATTGTTTTATTTGATCCTAAGGTAAACCTAATCAGATTAATTTGCACTGTTAAAGTTGAGATAAAATTTTTGATAATACTTATGTTGGGTATATATTGTTTAAGCAATTCTGTTTTATAGCTTATATCTTCAATAAAATTAGAAACATTTTGCTGAACAATTGTTTAAGTTAAAACAACAAAAAACAACTTATTCCGTGTTTAATAAAAATATTAATGATTTAAAGATATAATAAATAAAACAATATTTCGATAATTTATATATTTTTTGGGAGAATTGTTATTAGCTGTAAAAATGAAAATTTACTATCATGTGATAATTCTTATAATAATTCAAATTGAATTGTGTTATTTAAATCATAAAACGTACGCAAACTCTACAAAAATTATCAATTTAGCCGAACAAACAACATCAGCTATTAAACTATACGATTTCAATGTATTCAATAATAATAAGTTTTTGAGAGTCAAGAGGGCTGTCGATCCAATTGTAGGACTGATTGTCGGATTTATTTCATTGATGTTCGCAGTTAGAGCTTCCATCAATAATAAAAACAATTTTGATGATATGCGGCAAAGATTATCAGTTATTAGTGAAAAGTTCGATTTGGTACAGCAAGAAATCAGTAAAATAGAGGCTACACTGCACGATGAAATTATTTTAACAAACTTTAATCAACACAGCGATCAAGTTCTAAAACTGCACGCCAATGAGCAAGATTTTCTGACCAAACCTAATGAAGTAACTTTAATGCGTATCAAAGATGCATGCGTTAAGTATTCAATGAGAGAATTCTTCGAATGGCTTTACAAAGAAATCAAAAAATGGTAGTAAAATGAAAGTTGTAGTGAGAAATATGGATCGAAACAAATTGCTTGAATGGTCTAAAATATTCAATGATAATCTAGTTATTGCAAACGCTTTACACGTGTCATGCGTGTCAATTCAAAATACAAATAGTAATCGTAGTACTATAGAGGAAACTGTGAAAGCAGACAGATAGCTATTTACAAAATATTCAATTAATATCAATATGAAACTTAAATCTGTTGACGACTTAATGGTAGCTCATTTTTTGACACAAGCGCAGACTGATATCGACTCGTTTCTCATTGAAAATAGAAATTTGAATAACAAGCAGTTTGTGGAGAAACTTAAACCACAACTGGTTACTAAATATAGCTGGAAAAATTGGACGATTGTTTGTTATGATTATGATTCATATGGGTATAATCAGCATACGTCTTTTACATCTTCTATCTCGAAACATTGGATACGAGTCCATAATCGAAATCTTTTTGTTGCTGCCGGAACTGTTGCCCCTCAAAGTTGGTTGCAAGATGTGAAATATTGCGTTGATGAATGCAGGAAAACAAATTTCCATGGTATAAAATTATTATGTCCATATCGTAGCGATTATGAGTACCAAATGGTTGATGGTTATAAATATGCAAAATCTTTAGACTGTTGCATACCTAGCTTTAGTGGCCTAATAGTTATCAAAAGATTTAAATATTTCTTTTCCAAATATAAAGACATTCAAGTTTCTTATGATAAGGATAATGCTTATTACTACACAGACAGATGGTTTCTATATTTTATTGTCCATTAGTATATGTATTCGAAAATATTTAAAATATGTTCATAATGAATTTTTCATAGATAAACTAATAATCATTTTTAACAATTTTAAATTACCATTCTATTATATATGGGTTATTTGAAATTGTATAACATTATTCGTTTACAATTATTACATTAACGATGATAGCGATTATGCTCAATCTTACTGGAATTTATGTAACATTAATTTTAAGCAATTCAATTCTGTAAGATTTAAAGTTTAGATAATTGATATTAATGATTGAATTATTAAAATGTATACAAATTGATTAAAATAAACGATATTGAATATAATTTACTAAATTTAATAATAGATTAAACTATATTAATATTTGATTAACGAATCAACAAGAGTAACAGAATAAGGTTATATAAAGAATCACATCATTCAAACGGGTTCTTATTATAAATGAAATACTCATAATAAGTAAACGGAAGATGAAATATAGAAGATTCTACAAAAGTTAACCATATTATATGAAAATACTAACTTTAAAAAATCAAAATAATATTTATTGATTCTATAATATAAAACTAAAAGTTTTGATTATATTTTTATATTATTTTTCATACTAAAAGTGAGCGCAATATAAATTTTCAATATGGTTTAAAAAATTTAGCTCTAAAATAACTTTTTATAATTATAAATAAGGAAAATAAAATCATATTTATTCTTTAATTTTGAATTTAGTAACTAATTTATAACTAATACATTAAAGTATGCAAATTAAATAACGCATTCTGTCTACTCTTGTTTCGAATTTAAGTTTTCAATTCTAATTTGTCTATTGAATTATAATAGTGTCTGCCATTGTATTTATTTTAATGATACTCAGCAATAATAAATTCGATTACGTTTCCGATAATAATATCGCAATAATTAATAAAACACCTCTCAGTAGTGAATGACGAGCCAGACTTTAAAAGCTCGATTACAACCGACCATTTATTTCCCAATTTATCCATCAGATTATTATTAACGATCGCAGCTAATTTGTAATAACAAAAACTTTGTTCGCGATTGGATGCAACGGTCAAACTTTCAGTGCAATTCAAACCAGTTTTAGCCTCAACTAATGAGCTGTTAATAACCGAATATACTTCGTTACATAGCGTCACATCAGAGCTGTAGTATAATATTGGTTTGATATAACTTCTTAAGGACGCAGATATTATCTCCGAAAAACTTGACTAAAAATCAATGAACAACTGGTTATGTTTTTTTTTCGTGTTATTAGTAACGCAGTATACCTGAAGTTGTGTACTATTAGTTAATTTAGTTTTAAATAATACCACGTGTTTGCTATCGTATGAAAACCATAGTAAACTGTGCGAAATGATGTCAAACTGAGCAATAACCGAATCGATTCCTTAACAAAATTTATTCATAGTTTTTCATGCAAAATAAAAACAAAAATCAATGATTACCTTTAACTCCAACAAAGCATAGCCATTTTTCGCCATAATAAGTGTTGAAATCATCGGCTAGTTTTTTAGCGATAATATTATCGCTGTTATTATTTTTGAATTCCGCTTCTGCCAAACCAATCGCTAATATCTTGTCTTCTTCTGGCAATTCATTGATATGCACGTCTAATACTGCGCAGTTTATTAGACTAGCGTTCGTTATTAAGAAGAATATTAATATTGGCATAAACATATTTAGTTTTATTCGTAATTTTTTGTGTATAAAATCATATATTATTTATAGAAGTAAATGTTACTACATTTACTGATTTCATGCCATTTGTGTTTTAATCTGAATTTTCTCTGCGATAAACTATTGGAAAATTACGCAACAGTAATGAAACAGGAGTTTTATTTTATATTATCTTTAACTAAAATGCATGATAGTTTAACTTTATTACTTATTATTAAATAAAAAAATTTTTGTCAATATTTCTATAATTCTCAAAGTCTTAGATCATTAGTCTCAGTTTTGTTTAAATAGTTTATTTGTTTACTGCATAACTAAAACAAATTAATTTGCGTCACAATAGTTTTATTCATAATCAATTTCTTAATTTATTTGTTCAATTTTTTTATTTAATTACCCAAATAATTATCTTGAAATGGATGCTGAAAATCATTCACCCATAACGTTATGGCAGATATCGAAATCATAAATGCATTGCAATAAAACGTATGCGTTTATATGTAATGTATTTCAAGATTCTTATCAAAATAAAGTAAATGATAATATATATTTCAGGCACCAATTAAGCTAAAATTATCCAACAATAGTATATAATTGGTTACATTCGGAAGTATAAATTTTATCTTCATTTTTTATACTTACAGTTAGAAAACTTTAAAATCGAAAATATCGATCGCTATCAATACTGTTTTGCTAAACCACTTTTTGGTAAATTATTGCTTTAATAATTACGCAATTAGTAAATAAATGAAAATAAATCAACAAACAAATTCCAGTAAATATTTTGTTTATATTCGCCTGTTTCCAGTATATAAACAATCAGCAATAAGCAAATCAGCAAAATATATTTCCATTTCAGACAATAATTTATTCATAAATTTTTACAGTGCAATACTAAAATCTACGCTAAACTTTGTTTAAATTTATTTCATAAAACTCTGTCAACAATTTGTCTTCATATTAAACAATGTTCAAAGTAAGCATAGATTTAGTTTTCTATAACTTTTAATACTTGAAAACACGTTGTATTTTCATATATGTTTATAATTTCCAGTTATTGATTTTATCGGTTCTTATTAACATTTGTTTCGCCGGCGATCACAGCGAAGGATATGATGGCGGATATGTTGGTGGACATGATGACAGCGGTTATGGAAGTGGTTATGGCAATGAAAATGGCGGTGGATATGGAGGGGTAGTGCATGCAGCAGTAAACTCAAGACATTCAGTTCACATTGTTAATGGTGGCGGACATTCAACGCCAATTAAACCTCAGACTATAATTGTCGGTCACGGAGGTATACCAATAAATTTACACTTTGAAACGTCTTCTGGTATGTTAAGGGTGACGCAATCTCACAACAATGGCAAAGGTGGCAATGATTATAGTTCGTCTGTAGACTCGCCGTGGAATCTAAGACATGACGTACAGATTCCTGTTTATCAAGAAGTGAATGAAGTAATAATGCCTGTCAGACGCATCGTTCAACGAGTGAGACCAGTTGAGGAAGCGGTTGCAACGATTGTCGCGGGCGGAGGGAGAGGAGGAGATGGCGGTGGATTCGGTGGTGGATTTGGAGGCGGTATCGGTGGAGGAGCGGGCGGAGACTTAGGAGGCGGATACAGCAGACGCATGGGTGGTGGATATGGATATGGAGCTGGTTATGTGGGAAATGTTGTCGCTTATAAGCATTAATAAATGTACAAATTATTTTCTCAATGATTATTTACAAGTAATTTACTTTTTGTTGCTCACGTCATTTGGTCACTACTGCCCCGTTTATACACATTTAGTTATTCTTCAATATATTTATATTTATATTTATTTACATGTATAAAGCTATTATTTGCACGCATAACTGTTAATATAATATATAATGGCATAATATAATATTGTTAGTTAATGTAACGTTATATATAGTTAATTTATAGCGCATAAAATTATTAATTATAACTAATAATTTATTAGTAACGGCCAAATAAAATCACGCTCACTCGCTTTACTTAATTAATTATATGATAAATATTTTTGCGTATTTTGTTATTGAAAAGTTTTGAAAATAAAATACAGTGAAAATTTAAAATATATTTCTGGTAAATTAGAATTAATAAAATTTAAACGGAAAATTTAAAAAAATGCCACGACCAGGATTTGAACCTGGGTTTTTGCGGCCACAACGCAGTGTCCTCACCACTAGACGATCGTGGCTCTCATATTCAATAACTTTAGTGTTAAAATATCAATTTTGATTGAAAACTTGTAAGAGTTTACTCATGCAAAAAGTAACATGTTTTATGACTCGTGAAATGTTAAGTGAACTGATTCAGTTCAGTGATTTAGTATTGATTATTGTATTTTTTTAAATTCCAAAACTAATCATCCTGAGATATGAGATGCTTTGCTTTGGGGTGCACATTGTGATATCTCAATATATAAGTCTCAAAATTTGTTTGTTTGTCTGTTGTGATTCCCTTTATAGGTTCCTCTCCTGAGGGCCCCTCGACACTCATATCAATGGATTCAGCTCAATAGATGTCATGAAGGGGTGGGAATCCTTAGGGGGGTTTAGGCGGAAAAATTTAATATTTTACCGTTAACTCCTCTACCATTGCACTCAGCCTAAAAATTTGTGTTGATTTGAGGTGTCATTCGATGGGTTGGGATGAAAACCCATATGGAGGTAGAAAATTATCGTAATTATGTACCGGAGTCAGTAATAGTATGTACCGATTATCATGGATCCGGTTGGGTTCGGGTGGTGTGCTGGTGTCCATGTGGGTCGGGGTGGGGTTGGATTGGGTCGGAGTGGGTCGGGATAGGGACCTGGTGGGTGGTGATAAGTTCAATGTAATAATTTTACATAATTTCTCGCAGAAGGCGCCTTACTGCTAGTTGATTTATAATTTGAATTTTAAATCATAATCATATGACTAAGTTATTCACAAGTTATTCTAAATAAAATCAGATTTTAAAAAATGTGTTGTTTTATAAATAAGATTATTGTTTAACAACAATGTTAGACTACAATAGAAGTTAAATCCCATATTTAAACTAAAATAAGATGAATGTTTACCAAAACAAACGCTTCGTTAATAGATGTTTCTGTTAATTAACTTTTTTCGTTATTCAGTTATCGATTAGTTATGTTAGAGATATGGTTGTTATAACTATAAGATTTGTTAGTAGCACTCAGTCCTGTACATAATCGAACAATTTATCGCTATTAATTTAATGATAATTATGGTTCATAAACCGTCATACAAATTAGTCATAATAGTCATACAAATTCGTAAAATAAAATTCTTTACATTTATTTACCTTAAAGTGTATAAAATTAATGGAATTATGAATTATAAAACTAATTAAAGTTTATTAAACATTATCAACTGTATTATCATTTATAAAAATTAACTAATAAAGCTGACATTTATTAGTCTTAAACATTAAATTAAAATATATTTCCTTAAATATATATTGATTTTTGAGTGAAAATTAGTTCATAAAAATTGTTCATTTGAATAATATAGCAGCGCTTAAGTTCATTTGTTTGTTTTAGTTCAGATAATATATAACTTATGCACAAAAGTTTGTAATTTGAAATTATTCGTGTAATGTTGAGTTAGAGTTTTGAAGTTAATATATTACTCACGCTATCATTATTTATAAAGATTTATTAATAAAATTGACATTTATTAGTGCTAATCATTATTTTAAAATATATTTCCTTAAATATATATTGATTTTTGAGTGAAAATTAGTTCATAAAAATTGTTCATTTGAATAATAAAGCAGCTCTAACTTCATTTGCTTGTTTTACACGTTAGTGCTAATAATAATAATAAAAAACTTATGTACAAAAGATTGTGTCGTTTGAATTATTGTTTCGTTTAATATTGCATTAGAATTATGAAATTAACAAAAATTATTCGAACAAAAAGCATGGAAATTAAATTTCTTAATCCCAGAAAACGACTAACAATATCGCTTATAATAGAATCGTCTGGAAACCATTTTTATCGCATCGGTTTAACAAATTTTAAAACTGATAATAAAAAGCGGAAAAAGCTTTTCAATCCATTAACGGTTTTTATTATTACTATACTGGTTTGCCTGAAATTAATTACATCGCTAACAATAAGCGAAAACAAAACTCTATTATTTATAATAATCAGTGACTTTTCATACTTTCTCAAAGTGCGTTATCACTACAACATCGCAATGCTTCTGTACTACAGTGTGTCGATTATTTCACAAATATTACATTACTGTAATTACCGTAAAGGCGTATACCCGACATACTTGAAACCATTCGCGATTATGTCAGGTTTAGTACCACCGAAATACCCAAATATTACCAAATCAGAGCACGTTTTTAATTTGCTGAAAATTACCAAAAAACTATTTTTAATGACAAATATTACTCTACAATATTTCATACCATTAGTGGCGCTTTTTATCACATTTATTCCCGTTGCGATTAATTGCCCGAATATATACCTAATTGTTTTCCCGTTTGTTTGAAGTGTTATCGTAACTATTGGTATCGTTTACGCGACGAATATTGTTTTATGGCAACTCATTTATTTCTATATAATATGCTATTATCTACGAATA
>JAQGAW010002637.1:0-14604 GCA_034698025.1 Phthiracarus crinitus | reverse complement strand
GCAAAATAATCTGATTTTATTTTATTTGTAATTAAAAATCATTAAATAATTATTAATTTGACTATATTTAGGAATGCTTTTGTATAGTTATTCAAATTGAAATATGATTTAATTAATTTGATTTATAATCGGTTTATAATTTTTGTTTATAATAATCTATGTTTACAGTAATCATAATTGAAATAAAGGACACTGAGATTGTGGTTAATTATTTGGTGCCGAAATCAAACAAATTTTTAATGCATTGTAATGATTGCTTGTAAGCAAACACACGAACTCCAGATATTGTTTGCGTGTCATGTGGTGTACGAGATAACACTTCTGAAGTAAAATATGGAACAGCTATAAGTGTAGACAATGAGATTTTCTTCGAATGCAATACTAGAGTAAGAATATATAGATCTGTTTGCTATTAGTATTTGCTGTGAACAATAATTTTCTTGTTTTGGTTCTTCAATAGTTTAAAATCTCGTTTGTTTGGGTATTGTTATGAAAATCATTGGCATTTATTTATCTATTATAGAGAAACACATGACTGACAGCACATAAATGAAGATTTGTTTGTGTTTATATGTTGTTCTATGGAGTAATAGTAAACTGTAGTAAACTGTACTGAAGTTGCATTTATTTTATATAAAATTATAAAACATGTTTATTAATTCAATTGTATGTGTATTTTCATTATATCCTAATTCTTTCGACCACAATATGTACGACAGATTTGTAGTTTTGACCAAAATAATGAGAAAAACTGAATATAGTGACACATTTGCCATCAAATAAAAATGTGTCACTATTTTCAGTTGTATCTCATTAATAGTATAGCTATTGTTCGGTACTTCGTGTGTGTGATGTGTGACACGAATTATGTGCGATAATTGATTTGAAAGCAACTAATTGAGAGCTTCTGTGAATATGTGTGGCATAGAGTGTTATGCAGATATGTTAGCATTTGATTGTTATTATTATTGCTCACATGTGGTAATACTTGTTTCTCTTCCGCCATAACTGATCGGATCATTACAAACTCACTTCCATGTGATGGCACTTTCTCTTTGATGATCTCGTAATTTGATGGGAACTCTCGTAATGTCATTAATGTGATCCGATTTGAAGATATCGTTAGGTATACGTCCGTGAGTACAATAAATCAATTAATTAACGACTGAACACACTAATCAGCGATAATCTTTGGAAACCACTGTTTATCATTTAAGAGATTCGCTGTAAACATATGAATGTAAATGAAAATTAAAGTAAATTGTTTGCATTATAATATAAATTATAAGTAATTGCCTTTCATTGTGATCATAATCTTAAGGCGCAATCTTCACAATCTGATCACAGTCTTCATTAAATATAATAACTCATCCATTGATTGATCGCGAGTGTTGTTTTGGTCACTCGTTTGAGGACTCGATTCTTGACTCGACTCTAAGCTCGACTCATCACTATATCTATCGGTAAACCACTCAACAAACTCACATGCGTTACAATAGTATTGAACATATTTTTGTCGCCTCTTATGTTGAATTGAAATTGAGTCCAACCATACATTTGCGATCATACCATACATATGTGTAAAACAATGGTTTCGTCTTAACATAACATTCATATAAATTGTGTTATTCTCATACTTATACTTATTATAGTTGGGAAGGAGAAAGTTTCTAAAGAAACTTTCTGTAGAAACTTTCTGAGAAACTTTCGTTAAAAATTTTAAAGGTAAATTTTGTAGAAAAATCATAGGTGTCGCAATTTTTTAATTAGATATGTTTAGTGATGTCAAATAAGAGAGAAATCCGCCATAATATTTTCAGCTTAGTCATCATAACGATCAATACTTCATTACAAAAATTTATAAAATTAAAATATAAAGTCATTTATTAAAATTTTAAATGCTTCAAACTAAATCAAAATTTAAAAGTAAATCTAATTATTGGAGTGAATGTGAAGTGATTTCAGACAAAATTAAGTGTCTGCACTGTGGAAATATGTTTTACAATAATATAACTAAATTTGGGAGCCATTTAAATATTTGTAAAGCTAGTAAAAGGAAAATGAAAAATCTCACAAATGAAGCTAAAAGGTAATTATATAGTTAATAACATTCCTATAATAAAATAATTTCATGAAAATTAACATTCCCTATATAGTAATATTCCAAAATTAATAGCATTCCCAAATTATTAACATTCCCAGAATTATTACATTCTCTATAATGAATTATAGGCAAAAATCTCAGCATTGATCTACTGTGACAGTTAATGAAAATCCATCGTCACAACAAATTGATGACATTCCCATGCAATACAACATTCCAAACATTCCTGTATTTCAATAATATTTTTTACATTCCCGTATTATACAATGACATTCCTAATAGGTTATGAAAGTAGCAAAAGAAAAAATTAATGAAAGCGTTGGCAGTACATTAGTAATAGATGGTTGGACAAACATCCAAAATCATTCTATTATTAATTTTATTCTTTGTACGCCGACACCAGTATTCTATAAAAGCATGTATACCGGATCAAATTCAAAGACAGCGGAGTTTTTAACATCGATTGTAAAGCCAATATTAGAGGAAATAGGACCATCAAAGGTAACAGAAATTGTCTCTGATAACGCCGCAAATGTTAAAAGTATGGCTTAACTTTTGTGTCAAGAGTATGAGCATTTAATTTTTCATGGTTTTGATGCACATACCTTGAGTCTATTAGTAAAAGATTTTCAAAAAATCAAATCAATCGATAAACAATATAAACGTTATAAACAAAATAAACACCAATCAAAGCATACAAAAACTCTAATGTATATTACATGTCATATCATATAATCATATATGCTTTACTATTACTATTATAACAATAATCACTAAAAATCAATTAATATATTAAACATAATTAATATGTTAAATTAGCTAATTTTTTAAAATTTACATTACTTACGTTTATGGTAAGCCATAAATTTAATGATTGATGAATATTTATTAACTAAATGATATGTTTAATTGATTTAATTAATCAAATATCTTAAAATTTAAACAAAACAAACGTTTACTCACCGTTATTATTAAAACAATGCTCTAAAAATCAAAGTTTCCTTCTGTGAAAGTTTCTCCCTCTATTGGAAGGAAGGGAAATTTTCCCAACTATAATACTTATACTAATAGACTTACAATATACGAGTTTATGGTTTTGTCCTGCGATGACATCTGGAATAGTATGGAAAACCAAGATGTGGTCAGTTTTGTGCGTAAGAGAATCGTGAGGAAGGTTTTGCTGACGAAGATCTGCGAAAAGCTTATTCTTAATTGTATTTCGACGATCAGTCCATCTGAAGGCGGAACTGGAACTGATAACATGTCATGTATTAATTGTGAAATTTGATGCCATTCCACAAACAAAACGCCAAACACTTAATGTCAAACATAAAACATTAACATATCATTCATATAATTAGTGTTATAATTATACTTATATTTATAGACTTACCATATTTTATTAATATTACTATTAATTGACATCCATTGTGACTCACAATCATTACAATCAAATCACTAACAATCACTTCACTCATTACCAAACTATTATTTGTTTAATAATCGTTTCAAATCAAATCAATAAGTTTAGTAAAACCAATGATTTCAAGTCAAAAAGCGTTTAAAACAATGCGCTTTATGTTTTAAAATGTTTTTTTAAGTTTGAATATAATATTGGTATTTAATAACAGTTTTAAAACTATTGAATATTGATGTTTTTTTATAAATAAGTTTTTTTAGCATTATCTTCACTCAAGCTTTAACAAAAAAATCTCAGGATTTTAATAAAAATTACAACTATTTCAGATTTCGAAAAATAAATATTTTTAGGCTCTTTTAAGGTTAATAATGTTAATTTAACATTAATTAAAGCGTTTTATGTATAGTAGAACAAAATTTTGCATTATAAAAAATAAGATTTGAATGCAATAAAGTTGTGCGCATAACGTTATATCAAAAGTGTCATTTTTTAAAAAATTAAGAACTTCTCTTTATAATAAATTTTATTTGTTATTAATATTTAACTTAATTAATAGAGAATTAAAATTATAGCATTTGCTTCTTTTTTGTTTCATATGTTAGAACTAAGGCCATGAAATTCGTCAGAAAAAATGGTGCAAATTAGTTTATTAATAGTTAGAAATAAATGACCAAATAGTTTGAAAAATAGTTAGAAAAATTTACCAAAAAAGTGTATAAATTTTTTAAAAAATTAAGTGGTAAGTTTCAACTTCGTCGAATTCAATTTATAATATCTAGTCTTTTCTATTCTCAAATATTCCCTTTATAAATATAAAGCCTGCGGACACAAAGACAGACAAACCGAAGGACAGACCTGGTCAAGTGAATAAAAGTGAGCTATAATGTTTTTTCCAAAATACATCGATAAATGTTACACCTCTAAAAAATTATCGAATTTTGATGATAATTTTGCCAGTTTTATTGAAAATATTGAAATCGTTAGAGATAAGACAAAATAGTTTGAAATAAATAAAATAGTTAGAAAAAATTAAAATAGTTTGAATATTTTATTTATTTAATTTTATTCCATTAAATACGTTAAAACTGAATCTGATGGATGGATTAATTGCCGTAATTATAAGAATAATTTTGGAAAAATTTAATTAAATTTTAAAGATTTCCGGTTTCTTATTTAAATTTTAAACTGTTTACGTCATTTAAGTACTTTAATTTAATATTGACTTAATTTAATTATTACGAGTCGATAACTATTAATTATAATAATATGCCAAATGAAAACCCAAACGTTATGCTGACCCCAATTGTTAAACCAAAATAATTTTCTGGTAAAAGCAACGAAAATATTGTGGATTGGATTGAGTCATACACTTACGCGACGAAAGTAAATTTATGGGATGACTCCCGTAGAGCTGCGTGTCTTCGAGCCTTTTAAAATGGACGGCTAGATAGTACTATAATTTAGATATCGCTGGATAACAACTAACATGGGCTGATATAATTGAAAAGCCTAAGTAATTTCTGCCCATTGGATATAATTGCTATTTAAGGAATGATATCCGAAATAAAAAACAAAATCATTATGAACATGTCCGTAGATTTATGTGCAATATTCGATGCTTATGCAAAAATTATAATTCCGAAATGAGTAAAGACGAATTGATTGAAATAATATTGGATGTATTTCGACCACCAATTTCAAAACAACTAATCATTATCAACCAAACAGATTTAGATGGACTTCAGAAAAAGGATAGTCTGTTGAAGAAGGCTTTAAAAGAGTTCAATGGCATCGCCTTCTGGAGAACTTGATGGCAACGATTTTTCAAGATATCAACCTGAACAAAGTTTAATGCAAAGAATTTCATCATTAGAAAAATCTATGAAAGATATGAGATTTAATCGAAACTTTAAACAGCCGGCGCATGTAAATAATGGAACTCCGCTCTGTTATATATGTTAAGATAAAAATCATCGAATATTTTTCTGTAATAAAAACCCTACTAATCAAAATTACAAAAGAAAAAAATTTACAAACAAATATACACAAAATTGCAAACGAAAATGAAAGTTTCAAACTAATAAGAATTTTAACAACTGATCCTCAACACAACAATCTCATCAGTAAAAATAATATTAATTTGCAAAAAATTAAAATACTAATGCATATACCAGATATAACGATACCGTTAACAATAAAATTAATGGAACTACTGTTGATGTAATTATTGACACCGTAAGTTTTCGTTGTACTTTAAGCTTTGAACAGGAATAGAAACAATCTTTTTATAAAACTATACGATTCAAAATCAGTTACGTTATGATAAACTATACAACCATTTGGTCAGTTATTAGTAAACATTTTAGTTGAAATGGATGAAATAGAATAGGAAGGAAAATTTCAGTCCCATTTTATTAGGAGATAATTTCAGCAACAAAATATGCCTAATAATTGAATGCGATTCTAGAAAAGTTCCGCATGACAAGACTTCATATTTGGTGATCTTCAATGGCAGATAAACAGTACTGAAAAGGACAGAAGCATAACTGCTTCGATGGCAGACCAAAGATTGTGTGGGCGACCCTTGATATTTACAAAACTTGATGACGTTGACCTCCACAAATAAATGTCCGGTGTTTGCGACCCACTACTTATAGCATTATGAAGTCGAGCAGAGACTTATGTTGCAGCGACCATTGAGATGGTGACCGATACTGTTGGAGGCGACCACTACTGAAACGTCTCTGTGATGGCGACCAGAGATTCAAAATCGCGATCGTGAAGACGGCAACCAATACTACTGTCAGTAACCTGAACTGATGGCATTAGCCTTAAGGTGATGACCAAACGACTACTTAGATGGTGAACAGACAGACAGCAATTTCTCTTTTCCGTTCCGAACAAATAGAAAGACATCTATCGCGCGATGGAACCTTTACGGACAGACAGACAGACAGAGGTGAATCGGTGGCTACGTTTGTGACAGACACACAGCGATCCCGGACGAACCCCCAAAAATGTTAGATTACCTTGTTATATTCAGTGTTGCCAAAAGAAGTGCCAAGTATTTAGACATTTTATACTAAAACCAGATTTTCACTTTTCAATACTTTCATTAAAAAAACTTGTTTTTAAGCCGCTATAGATAGTCGCATACTATTATAGCCCTCAAATATATAGTGAATTTATTGATTTTAATCATAGATATCCAGATGGGAGTACTTGCTCAGGGTTGACACCTCCTATTATTTTTAAAAGTTGACCATAACCTAAAATTTGGAAATTTCAGGAACATGAAAAAATTGAAAATTTTGAAAAAATTATGGTCTATTTTAAAATAATTGTTCATTAAAACAGAAGAGTTTTTTGATCTCTTTAAATATTGATAAAATTATTGTTTAAATTAATCAATTTTTTCGTGGGGGCGTGGATTAGGCTTTTATCAAGAAAATTATTTGAATAACAAGAGCCGTAACGTGAGTCAGATTACAAAAATACCTGTTGCAGTTGCGCCAAAGCTATAAGTCGCATACATTTAGTCTCCTTTAAAAATATACTTTTTTATTGGTTTCTAATTGTATTTGGTCTCTATTTTTGATTTTAAATTGTGTGCTATACCTCATTGCTTAATTGTGGCCACTTTGTGCAGTTAAAATATCTGTGGTTTTACCACAATAAGACATTAAATCAAAATTTGTTTTCCGATACATACAATAGAAAAAAGTGTTATTTACACGTGTCGTGTAAATTTGGTCCTTTTCTCTACTACGAGAGCCTACGGGCTATAAAACAAAGTGATAAAATGTCACGTATTAGTAATAACGCTGTTAAAAGTAATACAACAGCTGATTCTATGCTTAACTACGCTCGTACGGCACAATCATATTTAGGACGAACCAAAATAATGTCGTCTTCTAATGTTTCGTCTGGAACTCAACCAGCAGCTGATGAAGAGGTGATCCAGTTTAAAGAATGGCAAACTGTGACACCGAAAGAATTAGTTGAAGACATCGAAAATTTAGTCCCTAAATGCGCAGTGACTTTCCACATAATCGATGGTTTGAGTACTGCGAGAGATTACTGTCTGTTCTATGAGGATAAGTATGGTCAGAGAGCGGTGACGTGTATAAAATTACAGGAAAAAAGAAATGTGGTAATCTATTTCCGTACCGTAGAAATCGCATCACTAGTAATAAAGCATGGAATACAATATAAGGGATATAATTATCCGGCGGTTTCATCGATGAAACCTCGTTTCCATATCATCTTCGAAGATGTTATACCTTACCTTTCGAATGAAGAAATCAGAAAAGATTATGAGCATGTCTTCGATTTCATTCAACTCGAACATAATATGGTCACCGATGAGGACGGAAAAATTTTAAGTATATATCCACATCGCACAGCTTTAGTCAGCTATAAAGAGGGAAAAATTAAAGCTGACGTTCCCGCCAAAATTAACAGAACTATTACAGTAAAATGGCTAATGGCGAGACACAAAACCACGAGATCATGTACTGGTGCAATACTGATTGTCGGAGAATGTGTTACAACTGTAAAAGATATGGACATATCTCCGATAGATGTCCAGAACCGGATAAAAGACCTGCAATGCTGTTCAGAAAGACTCAACGGCAACAAATGCAACAGAAAACCCAACAAAATGTTGGAAATTTAACAGCAAATGTTATATCGATTACAGCTTCAAATGTGGTACAAAATGTGACCTCAAATACATCACAAAACGTAACACAAACACAACAGCAAAATCCATCACAAGCAACTGCTAATACGCTTTTGAACGCACCTCTGGGCAACTCTGGTTTGATGCCACCACCGATTGTTTTACCGAAATCTAATAAAACGGGATTTGGGAAAAGAAAATATAGTCCACAAAAGAGCAACACATATATTAGGAAAAGAACTGCTTCAGAATCGGGAACATATAAGTTATCTATTCCTTCGGTGTCTACACTTATAGTTCCAATAACACCGAAGAACACAACTAATCCTGAAATTTTTTCGACTCCTTCGGAGCCGATTTCTTTTAATTTGCAGATGATAACACGTTTCCTTCTTTAAGTCATATGGAAAGTGTGGCGCAAAGTTTAATGGAAGCGGATCCGATAAGCTCTTCATCTCCAACGTCAAGTCATTCGTTAAATTCCGGTAATTCATCGGATAAGTCATCGATTGGATCCACAAGATCTGATGTAATGGTCGTCAGCAGTGATTGTAGTTTGAAAACTGACGGCACTATAAAAACTAGAAAAATTTGATGAGGAAGAGAGTAGTGGAACAGAACATAATTATCTGGTCCATAGAAGACTAGAGCTCATCAAAAAAATACAAGAAAAGCGAAATGAAGAGTTTATCGCTGAAAAAATTTTTTATCAGCAAAAGAACGAAACAAGACCTATAAGGAGAGCAATTATATATCCGGTCTAAATTGAGAATATTAAAAATTTCGAAACTCTAGTCAATAAAGAAGTCGAAAGGATGACTAATCTTCCTCAGAAGCAACGAAATTTAGATGGGATGGACTTTAAAATAATGAATCGAATACAAAAAGTGTTATTTTTAACAAACACTATGACAAGAAAGACTTCACTATTGCACTGGGACTTTCTCCCAGAAGGCGCAGACTTTGCAACGGGCTGTTTCTTTGACGGTCCTATTACTAGAAAGAACTTCAGACAAGTCTGCAACATTATGACTGGTGGCGGCGGTAAAGTGGATCGTTTCGTTAGGATTTACAATCTTAATAAAATCTGGCGAATCTATGAGTCTAATATTAAAGATGCGATTTTGCAGTTACAAAGGATTATAGATTTCACTAGAGTATTGTTTGGTGTCGAACAGATTTCAAAATTGGAAAGGGAGCTGTTATCGATCATTCGTTTGTGGAATTGGGTCGAATATCTACCAACCATTATTCAGCTCGAAAATGGCGGCTCAAAATAACAAAAATAATTATAGGTTAGATTTAGTATTTTATAATATCTGCGGATTGACTCATAATAAAGCCTTTTCTATAAGATCTATTTTTAATAAAATTGATATTTTATGCCTGATCGAACTCAGATATCAAAATAATCTGCAATTCTGTCGCAATAATCAAAATTTAGTTTTTTATTACACTCACAACACACTCGCAACAATTTTTAAACCGAATTTTAATCCAAAACTTTTATATGAATGTAATTTTTTAATGTGTTTTAGTTTTAAGTTTAATAACTCACTATTTATTTTAATTAATATGCGTATTATACCTGATCTGTCCAGAATCCAAATTGAGAGCGATCTGAATATCGCTAAATTGTATGAAGTGTTAGAAGAAATAAACTTTGAACGAAAATATTAAAACTATAGATAAGTCCTCTTTAGCTATGAATAGGGTGGGAGGTTATGTCGATGATACGCATTTCATCTCTTAGGAACCCGAATGCTTTGAATTCTATGAAAACAACTTACATTATATAAAGAATAATATAGGTATAGAAGAAGACAAGAATCAATGTCTTGCCTTCAATAAAACTAACACTGTAAAGGTATTGGGAATTACTCTAACTAGATATGTAGTGAGAGCCGACAAAATCCAAGATATTATAAGTAAGAAGTGTAACCCTAATTTTGATAAGATCCAAAATAGAGCATGTAATGCTCCACTACATGTTAAAGCTCAACTAATTAATTCTTTGATTTTTGGAGTAATCTTATACTATGCACAGTTTACGAACTTGAGATTTAGCTTTAGAGATACGATAAAAATAAAAATTAATTCTATTTTCTCGTCATCTGTACCTCTGATGTGATATGATAGAATAGCGAGATCTAGACATTATGGAGGGATAGGATTGTTTAATATTGACATAGTATGTGATGCTATGGTAATATCACAAATCATAGAATTGAAAGAAAATGACAATTATTGTGATAAATATAAGTTTTGTTATAACTTTTATGATTAATATATATAAAAAATATGGCTCGATTTGGAATGACATCTCATATGGGAATAATGTTATGGATATATATAGCTTTCTAGAATATTTTTTATACAAAGAAATACAAGACGACATATATAAATATTTTTGTGCACCAAAAATATATGTCGACGTATTTTATAAAATTGAAAATAATGCAATTTTTAATGAGTCTAATATTTTCGATAAACATATAGCACAAAGTACTGTATGTAAATGGTGTAATGAATGTGAAGACACAATCGAACATTTTTTTATTTCTTGCGATTTTCTCTCAGATATTTTAAATATCTATTTGGATTTGTATAAAGAATTTGGACAAAATATTACTCGCGATAATCTTTTAATTCTTGAGAAAAAATTAGATGTAAAAACTTTAATTAATAACGGTATTAAAACTGTTTGGCTAAAAGCTTGCCAATCGTTAAAAAATATACATACAGAGAGAGACTCTTTGCGATTAATATTCATTCGAAAATTAGTTAGGAATTTGGGAGACGTAACATAGTTTATTTTATGCTCATATTTATATCAAGAGAAAAAATTTAAAGATAAAAAAGATTTAAAGAAGTGGCGTAGCATCAAAGTATAGATGCGAAAAGTAGCGTTTAAATTCTTTTAGTCTTAGACTAGTGCTTAAACAATGAATAATAAAAAAATTTTCGCAACCTTACTATTCTTAACTGTGGTTACTCTATGCGTTCTTTTGGGAACAAAATACGAAATTTTTAAGACGATCGCAAATAACATCGCGATTATGGTCGGAAGCACCGCTGCTTTTATAACTATTCTTTTGTTTTTAAACGACAAACCAAAAATTATTGTCATTCATTAGAAAATAAGAATAAAATTGATACTTTTTACTATCTGTTTTTAGATATATTTGTGTCACTTTTCTTTACTTCCGTGTTTTTGTAAATACTATCATATAGACGTTCGCTCGCTCTCGAGAGGGTAATGGTTTATATTTTTATTTAAAATTTATTTAAATCGTTTTTTATTTGTACGTCTCGTACTGGGAAAGCCGGTCACAGACTGTGGTTTGCAATACGAGACCTTGAATTAGTTTAAGGAACTCAACCTTCACTCCTAACCCATTAAACTTAATGGCTTGAAAGGCGTCTATTTGCCTGATTCTGTTGCGTGTGTGTAATGCGTTAAGTTATATAAATACGTTAATTTATATAAATACTAATATATGAGTTAAGCAGATATTGTATAACTGGATCTGAAAAGTTTTTAAACATATGAATAAATAATTTTGTTTTAAGAATTTATATTTTAAAGTTTCAATGATAAATAAGTAATAATATGCATTTTTTTATAAGAATAATTGATTTTAATGAATAACTCTTTTAAATAATTAACTATTTTTGAAAAATATTTAACAACGTATATATGTTTTTACAAATTTTGTAAATTAATTTGATTTCTGAATAAATAGTTAATAATGTTCTGCAGCTACATCAGCAATATCAGATACTCCGCCTAATAAGCAATATCTACACACAAAATATACACAAATAAAAGTGCGAGATTCATTTAATAAACTTAGTAGATGTTGGTAGCAGTCACCAATGCAAATTCGAAGACATGCTGTTTAACTAATTTGAAAAGTGTAGCAGACACAACATGCTCAGACCAACGAATGTACTTTGTCATCAGTTGGATGACATAGACATTCAATCACCTAATACCAAAATTATAGCCAAAAAATGCAAAACTCTGTCATCACAATCCTTAGATAAGTTTTGTATTCCATAACCTACTTTAATATCACTTTTTATCTGATTCCATTTAATTTATATGTACGTTAGGTGGCTTTCAATACAGTCTTTTACGAACGTTTGTATCATACTTATAAAATAAATAAGTAATTACTTTGTAATTTATAAAATTTTAAAAAGTAATCACACTTTGAAATTGTTATTAGCAATCAAACCCACATAGCACACAATGCAAACTTTGGATAGATTTCTCGCCAAATTGTCGTAACGTAATTTCATAATTTTAAACTTAATTCCTTTAATCTTTTTAACTATATCCGTGCAAACGGTTTTCAATTGTTTAAATTAGATAATGAGATTTATTTACTGTATTTAGCTGTTGTATCGCATTTCTCTGTTTGAATGTGTATTTATACCGTTTTTAAACACATAAAATATAAAATGATTTGATTTTAAAATTGGCCCATTAACGAATATGGAATTATAACATTTGTATTTAGTAATAGGTTATTTGGGTAAATTATTTAAAAAACTTATAATATAAAAAACATCCACTAATCTACCGTCAGCGAATGTGTCGAAAAATCAGTAAAACAATCGGCTATCGAGTTGAAACCATTTAGATGCAAATGCATTCATGATTGTCTATGATGTTACTAGGTACAAACGGATGAAAAAAACAAGTGCATTCCTTGTAAACCGAGTTGAATATCACGTGGAATGTCGAGATGAATATCGATACCGGTTTCTCAAACGTCATACAGAACCCGAAAAGAATTTGAAGCATTTGCAATAGATTAGAGGATTTTCGATTTTTCTCCCTTTGTGAATCTGAATTTTCTAGACAATCTTCGTATGACACACTTGAACGACAACACTACTCGTTTTACGTGTTTGATAATTCAAATCTACAAGACATTCGCATCGGCCATAACGCAATTAAACCGGCGTTAAACTGGAATTTCATAAAGAAAAGTTATTCATACATATAGATTAATTTATGCAAGATTAAATTTGTTCGAAAGCATTTTAAAGAATAGTTAGTTATTAATAACTGATTAAATAAAAATAAATTCCTTATTTAATTAATTTGTTCTTAATTAATTACTAAATTAATAATATTAAAATAAAAAATAAACAATATTTAATTAGAAATTATCTATATATATTTGTCCTAGTCATATTACAAATACTAATAATTTGGGCATATAAAAAACAAGTGACTAATATTTTTAAAGAGATTATTTAAGGCATACAATTAATAAGAAACAAAGTTTGAAATTTTTTTTTGGATTTTATCAGCTTTAGATTTTCTTTTTTCTTGATCAATACTGCAACCAGTCTTTTTATTTTTTCCCACTATTTACAGATATTTCTTTTTAAAATAACGGCATATACCTCAAAAAATTAATTGTATACATTTTTTAAAATTTTTTTCGGAATATTTTACTTTTCAACAATGTATTATTTTCAATTTTATAAATATTTTTCTAATTTTTATCAAATAATAATAAACAAAAAATGGAAAATCCCTTAATAAATATAAAGAAATAATCCCTTAATAAATAAAGTTGTGCACAGATAGACAGATAAATAGGGTTAAATCCATATATCTTAACTGTCAGATAAAAAAATAATTAAAATATTGTATGTATTTAAATAATAATTTTCTTTTAATTATTTTTTATAATTTATCAAGCAATTTATTTATATATAATTAAATTAAAACGAACATAAATTTGAATATCTAATTTTAAGTATTAGATAAATATAATTTTAATATAAACAATGAATTTAATTTTTAAAATTTATTCAGTTTAAAATAAATTATTTACATTTTTACAAAACTATTTTTTAATTTAGATATTATTAAAAATGTCACAAAATAAAAGAATCAAATATTTTCTGAAAATGAAGATAGTTATAAAATTGGTTTCTGGGCTAACGAATGACTCAATTAATAAATATAATCTTGCATATTCTCCATATACTAATATCAAAAAGTTTTAAACTATTTTTTAAGATTGTTAAATATTTTAAATCTTAAATTTTATTAGTCGAATGAATTTTCATTTATAACAAGCAATGTGCAAAAGATAATGCTGATGTTTAAAAATGGTCAATTTATTGTTCCGACTTATCCAGAAAATTATCACAAAACTAATTAATCTTGAACGTTATTTGTTTATGACAAGTTATAAGTTTGAAAGTAATTATTATATTAAAAGAATTCGTTTTATGCTTTGATTAAATTAGAATTCATCTATCATGTTATGAAATTAATTATTCAAAAGAATTCAATATAAGATACAATATTAAATTTATTTTTAGTACTAATAATTCCATTACTACTAATGTCTCATCTAT
>JAQGAW010002636.1:0-14611 GCA_034698025.1 Phthiracarus crinitus | reverse complement strand
TCACATAAATTGTTGTTAAGCGGACACTCAAAAGTATTATATATGATAATATGATTACGAGTGTAAATGGTTTTAACACGAAATAGTTTTTATTATGTTGTTTTAAACAATAGATTAGCCAATTCTATAATATTTTTAGCATAATTTAATATATTTTAACGCTATTTTTGATTATTTTAAGGCCATTTAAAAAAACCATATAATCAATTTTTAGTATTATAATCCATTTTTAGCCCATTTTATGTCCATTTTTAGCTTTTTAAAACGCATTCTTGTCCTATATTAAGCCCATATTTAGTTCATTTTTATCCATTTTAAGGCCATTTTAGCACAAATTAAGCCAGATAGGAGTCTTTTCAACAATGATTTTTAAAAGATAGGAGTCTATTTTTATGAAGATAGGAGTCTTTTTTTTTGAAAAAAACCATTTATTAATATAGAGATAAAATCCCTTAATAAATATAGAGACCGGTCTACATACAGACAGACATCCCAAATTCAATAGCTCCTTTAAAGTGAGCTAAAAATTTAATTGCTATTTGCGACTATAATCTGAATGCGACAAATTTTAAATATCACTTCAGTATTTTTCGATAATACACCATAAATGCTACAAATTTATTTATAAATTTTTAAATGTATTTATTTATTTTAATAAATTATTTTTACAGAAACAGATTAAAAACCTATTTATCATTAAGTTTGAATAAATGTAGTATTATAAGATAATATTTTCAAACAATTTTGTATTGTTCTAAACTTTTGATTACTCTAGTATAAAATTTTATAAGTATTTTGAAAATAAACTGAGATACTAATTGGTGTCGTAAATGGAGTGAATATTTAACGGTTAAAGCGATTACGGATGAGTGTAACGAATATATTTGGTGAATCGATGCTAATGCGATAGAGAGCAGCATAATGCGCGATAAACGACTAAACCTTTATGAAAAACAGAGCAAATGGTTGTATTGGATTGGATTGAGTGTGTGTGGTATGAGTGGTGTTCGCGTTTACATTCACATTCGCGTTCAACATAACCTTATATCATAAATATTTGTTTTCATAGCTATATTTATGCGTATTGTTCCACCAGTTCTATGCATCTATGCATCGATGCGCGAATGCACGTATGGATGTATGGGATGTATGGATGCGTGCATTCCGTTAACAGATGTGATGCGAACAGAGTAATACTCTTAACGCGTTAACATTTAGAAAACATGTTTAAATAATACTTCGTATCGTAAACTAATTTGATTTATAAGTGTGATTTTGTTTCGATATGTATACTTATTCGTATCGGCATTGTTAGCGATGGTGACCATCATATCGCTGATGCGCACCATATCTCACGCATTCACTCAACAATACCTCATCGCATCATCATTGATTATAACCCGAAAATATGTGTATTTCATCGGAATACTGGTCATCGTATTAATGGTAATAGTTGTGCCTATAGTTGTCAACCTATTATCGCCACTCATCCTAATATCCACCATCTATTACTGGTTAACGCTGTTAACGATCCAAAAATTAGATAACAACCGATTGTACATAATCGTATGGATTAATTTGTTGAGCGAATTATTCAACGATTTGATCGTACGCAACAAATACATATCGCTGTGTCTATATTTAGACGTTGTGTTCGATAACTGCGCTCAAACTCTAATGTTTAGTTTATGGACGCTATGTCTGCTTTACGTCAACCGTTTCACCTATCAGTTAATCGTGATCGTAATGATCGTATCGATTATCGTTCGTTTAGTGTCCGTATCGTTCGCTAACTTTCTCGTTAACGGTTGGTTGCGACCGTTTTTCGTACTCATTTTCGGTTTAATTGGCATAATTGTGGCTCGAAGTACGGAATTGATAGTAACGCCGGTTATGTCAAACGTGACGGCAGCTGACAATCGAGCGGTTGCCTGGAAACGGAGACATTCCTCAAATGTCAGCCCATTTCTTACTGTACCGAATAGACGGACGTCGTGTCCAGCACTTAATTCGAACAAAGCTGTGAGCACCCAATCTATCAATGCTAACAATGTAAATATCTTGCTTATTTACTATTGTTTTTAAATATACTGTAAGCTTAAGTATTTAGCTTTTTTTTGTAAATCATGTCACGATGTAAATGCACTCGAGATGTAGTGATATGTAGTGATGCTGAGATGCAGGCATAACACCACTTATTCCCATTGAATCAAACACTGAATATGTGTTTTATTTACACAAATTTTTTTCTCTACTTTATCTCAAGTTTTATGTTATTTATTTTGTAGGAAACTGGAGACAGTGTTTGATTATTCTGGCAATATTTCAGAATTTTCTGAATATTAAATATGCAAAACAGTATAAGTTATACTGTATAAGTTATATATAAATATATCAAATATTTACACAATGTTTGTTGAAATTTATTTCTTTTTAAAGGTTAACATTTCTTTAAACAATTGTTAAAAATTTTATTAATAAAATGTTTAAATCACACAAATTTTTTAGATGAAAGTCAATAATCATTTAAAATACATTGTATTATAATTAATCGAATTGCATGTGTACTAACTATAAAGAGAATTAATGTCCAAAGCTAAGATAAACTTCGTTTTGCCATTAATGAGTAGAGATGGCAAAAAGCTCAATTATACCTAGGTTGAGCTTGAGCTTATTATTTTTAACCTGAGCTGGAGCTTGATCTTCAGAAAAATATTTTGAGCTTGAGCTTTGAGCTTATAAAAAAAATTTTACATTATCATATTTTGTCATAATATTTAAAATAAATTAATTTAATACAAATTTATGGAATAAAAATAGTTTTATGAGATTATATGAAAATAATTTAAAATAAGCTACTAAAAACGTAATTCTTTTGTTGAATTATATGCTTAACAAGCTCAATAAGCTCTCTATAGCTGAGCTTCGAGCTTGAGCTTAATTTTTTAAGCTCAATTAACCTTGAGCTTGTAGTTTGTGCTTCTAGTTAACCCTAAGCATCAATAAATCAAGCTGTAAGCTCAGCTCAGCTCAAGCTAGGTTAAGCTCACCTTGAGCTTTTTGTCATCCCTATTAATGAGTTGAATCTAACTTCGAAATTATACAGTAATCTATATATTTTTAAACATAGATTTGAGTGCAATACTGTATTCCATGATTTACGATAAACTCATTGAATCGTGATTACAATATAAAACTGAAGCATAAGTGTGCTTACGGTTGTAAAACTTTCTATTCATGCTCTGAGTAAACAACAATACTAATAAACTAAAGAGTTTAATCAATGGTATGTTCGATACCTATAGAAGAATAACCGTTTTTATAAAAAACGTTTTATGGTACACCAATAACTTTAATAACTTTAACATCAATTATGTTGTATTGTACTTATATATTATCAATTATACATTTTCATTAATGTGTACGTATTAGTTAGTGGAGGATAAAAGCACTCACATCAATGAGAGTGAACGGAAAATTACTTTAAAACGTTAAATCATAAACAACACAGACATGTTTACGGTTCACGCAAGCTATTAATATTTTTGATTACGTTTTGGTTAACCCGTAAATTTGAACGATAAAAGATTTCTAAAAATGAAAACTCTGTTTATATCTGTGTATTATTAATCTATATTTATAAGATATACAAATCTACGGAATTATATGATCAAAATGTTTTTAAGTTTGTATAATTTAAATACATTTAACAACAGATACTGAATCTGTTTTTTCTCAAATATAAGCTTAGGTTTACCGATAATAAGCACTTTTAATATTATATTTTGAACGTTGCTCTTTCATATCTAAATTTTGAATTATTGAATGTCAGAAGTGACGAATGCATCCGTTAACTAAAACAATTTTTCAACGATAGCCCGCAGACTACAAAAAAGAAAACTTTACTAGAAATATTTAATTTAGGTTAACATTAGTGAAAATTAAAACATTTTATGTTTAATTAAAATCATCCAAATTCTACATAATTATATATAATATTTAATGCTTTCTCTAATGTTCATATCTTGTATATTAATGTTGAGCATATTTATTCTCATCTGCGCCATAGAATCGCTTGTATTGATGATAATTTTTATATAGAAAGTTGAATATTGATTATTTATCATATTTTATGTATGCGGGCTATACATTAAATGTTACGCATCAAATAAAATTATTTTTCTCGAAATTGTTTTTGATTTTGTAATATTTTGTTACACAATTTTGGTTTTACAATATATCCACCTCTATTAATTAGATTATGCATTTATTTTTAAAAATATTTTAATATAGTAATACCCTATATTAAGGAATCGCCAAATTAAGAAACGCTGCTAGTGTTTAAAATATTGGTGCTGCAATATTTATATATATATATAATATATACATACAATAACTATAAAAGTTGTTAGGTATAAATAAGCCCAGAAAATATTTTATTTCTTCATATTGAATATAATATTTTCTTAAGAAGCAACAAATTTTTATTTTACTGTTCTTTTTTGATTTTTTATTGTAACTTCGAGCATTAATCTAAATATGTTTGAACTGAAATTATATATATTACAGAGAGGAAAACGGAGTTTACCTCCGAATCTTTTAAAACGTATGTCTACGAGCACATGGACCACAACTACTTCGGCGACAGGGATGCCAACGTTAGAACCTGAGCCATCCAGGAAAAGAAGTACTAGTTTTCGTAATTTAGCTCAAAGTCCTATTAATTGTAACAACATTCCACTTTTGCAAAGGTTAACTATAATCTATATTACTTTTGCTTTATAAACTAAATGTTACAATTACTAATTATAATTACTTCGTTAAATATTTCTTATCTAACTTTCTTTAGAGAAGTACTGCTTATGGAATTGACCTATCTGTCTGTCGGTGTGTCTGTCTGTTTGAATGTAAATTAAATTTTTAGAGTGATTGAATTAAATTAAATTTATAAGAATGGAATATTCTATATTTATTGCTTATTACGATTTAATAAAACATCTTTATTATTTACTAATTAATAATTAATAGTGTATTGAGACAAAGGTTTAATTTTATAATATTAAATTCACCATAATTAAAGAAAACCCAAAAACTCTAATAACTTAAATCTGCAAAGTCAGACGGTTTCGATCTTGAATAGATATTACGTGATTTTCTAATATTTTGTATTTTATAACAATCGTAATTTAAATTTTAGTTATATTATCAACTATTTATGTAAATGAATTCTTGGTTTAAAATAAAATTGCGCACAAATAAATGTTAAAGAATAATACTAAATTTTAAATTTTCAAAGAAAAATCACCGAAATTCATTTCGTGTCTCGGAGATATTATCACTATGAGTTGAAAAGTTTTAAATTAGCATATTTGAAGTTTAAATGAGTTCGATTGAATGCGTAGTGGGAGACATTATTTTTGCCCGTTTTCTAACTCTATTATTATAGACTAAACCATTATAGACTCAAGTATTTTACATGTTTTGTTATGTTACGAGAACGTATCAAATCATTTGATCATTTTTATATTAAATTTACGCACGTTGTCATATCACCGATTAATAAACAAACATTTATACAGTGTAGTGTTTATTGTTATTCCTTCTAGCCAATTCCTAACAATGAGGTACATTCGCATACAACAGTTATTTGCTAAAAATAATTTTTATTCTATATTAATTTCGGTAAACATTAGTTTTTGAGAATCGATGTTATGAATAATCGCAAAATATTGTATTTTTAAATAGAATAAAGAAGGGTTTTTTAAGGGGTGTCAAACCCCTGTATACCGCCTAATCTCGAAATCGAATAAGTATCCCCCAAACCCAAAATTTTGAGATTTCAAGGACAATAGTTTGACCCCCCAAATAAATTTGAAAATAATCGAAAGAACACCAATCCTTAGACCATCAAACCCTGGATAAGAGTAAAATATAAGTTAATATTTTAATTGATTTTTAAAAAAATATTAATTGATATTTTTCCCTAACAGTCCAGTTGCCATGCCTTTAAAGGTGCGATCATACTCGACAACCGCTCTTCCTTGTGGTGCATTAACCGCTCTTCAAAATACTCGCGAACGACAGTATTTATGTGATACTATATATGGGAGCGCAGATATCGACGAAGTAGAGGCCGATAACGAAACGACCGAAGATGAATCGCACGAAGTGGCAAACCTAACTCGAGTGCTCAACTTTCGCCAAAAGCATTTCTCTCCCCGATTGAACCTCACGTCTGATTACGACAGCAGTAACGACTCCCCCAACGGTAGTGATGTCACTTTAGACGAAACGAGTAGAATTGAGTTTAATTCATCGTATAAGCGCACTGTAAGTACTAGTCGAACACCGATATCATCGGCTGAAGCGCACCAAAATCATAAATGGTCGGAACAGAAGTGTGTGTTGTGTGGCGGTGTAACCAAATCGCAATCTAATCAAGAAAGTGATTCAGTCTCGCCATACGCTTTTAATGTGCCTCCAGTATTGGACGACCCGATAAATATTCAATTGTTACCATTGTTGGATAATCAGGGCAGATATATGGTTGATGGAGCCGTTTATGATCTCGAAGAATTGTCATTAAATCCACTTTTATCCCGAATCGATGAATGGGATTATCCTATTTTTGAACTTTCGTCTCAATTGGGTGATACTATACTGAGTCAAATGGCTTATTATGTGTTTTTAATCGCGGGATTATTAGAAGCGTTCAAAATACCGATTCCAGAATTTCTCAACTACTTTAGGGCATTAGAACAAGGATATAGAGATAAACCATGTAAGCCAAAATTACCTTGTTATTAATTTCAATCATATTATAAACACAAGTTGATAAAACCGAGTCCGTTAACATAATTATTTAACAATATTTCCATGAATGTAATTAGTAAAAATTCTATATTACAAGAGCTTAGTTTTTATTTTATTAAATTGTTTGCATAATACCGTATTTATACATTGAATATAAGCTATTATTTATACATTATAATAACTAATATTTTATTTAGTTTTTAGCTTATTTTTTATATATAGAAGGTTTAAAATTCTAAATTACCACACAGTTGGTATAGTGTTATTGATAATATTTGAAGAATAACACCAGTATATCTCATTTTTTAATTTTTAAAATGTAAATATTTAAAAATAATCGATAAAAATGGGAGTAAATGTTTTTATTAAATAATCAATTTTATTTTTTTAAAAAATAATTTTTAAAATCTTAAAATTATTCATTCTTAAAGATAAACATATAATCTATTAATCATATACAAATTATATGTTTTATTTTAATTTGGTTTTAAAAAAACTCCCCTATATATAAAGCTATGCTGTGTGTACTGCATGCTATGAGATGATGAAAAATATTAATTTTATAAATCCATTCTAGAACACATCATTAGCACTACAGATCCATTACCATCTTATATATTGATAACAATTTCATTAATATTCAATTAACGTGAAATTTTACAGTTTCATTCATAAGGGAATATAATAATTTTTATCTTACAGATTTGCTTATATCAGAAAGGAATTTAATACCCCTAATTGGAGAATCAAAAGATAAATATTATTTCCCGAAAATATTTACAAGAAGAAATTTAGTTTTGCAAATTTTTTATATTAGTTTTCTGTCTAAATTATTGAAATTATTTTTTAATTGTTTTTAATATTTTTGATAATTAAACAATAAACCTGTATTACTCAATTATAGTCAAACAAAATATATTTGATTCTATTACCCCTACCATTATTTGAGCTTATCACCATTTATAACCTTTAGATCATAATAAGACACACGCGGCTGATGTACTTCATGGCGTGTATTATTTGACTTCGCAACCGATACCTGGGTTCGCCCAAATACCTGTTGATTCAACAGACTCTCCGCTACACAAAACATCTATCGGCCCATTACCTCAAAGTTATGTCAAACATATTTCGGTTTGCGAAGATATGTATGGAATAATTGGGGCAAACTATCCGGCGTTAGAGTTAATGGCATTATACACTGCAGCTGCGATGCACGACTTTGACCATCCGGGACGCACTAATGCTTTCCTTGTGTCCACTTATGCTTCACAAGTAACTCATTTTTTCATAACTTATTTAATTTTAATTCAACCCTAAATTATATCGCAATTATGCATATTTTTTCAAAACCTAATATCATGCTTCATTTATTTGCTTCTTAGTCCACAATTCTATCATTATTATGGTATCGATATTTTTAATAAATACATCATAAGACAATTTTGCAGATAACGTTCTCATTAAAATCTTTATTTATTTCCCATAATTTATAAAATAAAGGATAAACCTTTTCAATCATAATTTCAAAATAAAATATAAAAATTAGCTTAAAGGTTTATAAACAAAGATTTTATACGTTTTATATTTTGAAGGAAAATTATTTATTTAACTATTATTTTTAACACGCTGTTAAAGAAAACAGAGTTTTTGTGGTTCTAAAACATAGTAATGAAAGTCAGCTCAAAACCCGAGCTTTAGTTAAGCTGCGAGCTGGACTGAACAAATCAAAAATTTTCACAGCTGAGCTAAATTATTTCCAGCTACAAATATTTTGAGTTGAGCTTGATTTTGCCAAATCTGAGCAGACCTGATGAGCTGAAATTTGCCTTTATAATTATATTTTTTATGAATAATGTATTATTCTTATTTAATATTTTTTCTAAACATTAAAATGATTTTATATTGACTCAATATCACAATATTAAATGAATATGTTTATGATTCAATCAATTTTGAATTTGTAATAAAATTTTATATGAATATTGCAACCGGAATTTAAAAAAACTTTAAACATTATAAAAAAGTCATCTCATACCGAGCTTTTGCTGAAAGCTTTGCTGAGCATATGTGAGCTGAGCTGATAAATGCAGCTTTAAAACTTTAAAATTGCGAGCTGAATTTCAGCTAGAGCTTAAGCTAGATCAGCTCCTTCAGCTCCAGCTTTCATCACTAGATGAATAAATGCGCCCCTTAGGACTTTTGTGACCTAAGAACTCTAGGTCTTTATGGGTTCAAGTTCGAATCCTGGTCCTTAAAATCTTTTAAAATCCGAAATTAGGTTCGACTAAATTATGAAATGGTCCTATTAGGTTAAGGTCCTAGTCCTTAAGAGTTTTGACTTAAATTATACCTAATTTGCTCAAATACGTACCATTAAAAGTTATGTTTTTGTTGTAGTTTAATTATATAAATAAGCATATGTTATACATAAACCTTAAAAAAAGATATTGCTAACAGACGATATATATATAAGTTGCTTGTTTTATTTAATATTATTATATCTTAGGTCCGGGTCCGAGTCCCTGACTTAAAGACTCGGAACAGGTCTGAGTCCTTGAATAAACTTCAGTTGAAATCCCAAAATGGTTTAAGGTCCCAAGTTGGGTTCGGGGTTTCGAAAGAGCCTTCAAAAAAGTCTTGTTCATCTATAGTCTTTTATATTGTTTCTTAGCTGTTTAAATAAATTAATAAACCTTTACGGATGGTTATCCGTTGGACAGTATTTCTATTTATCTAATTACCTTATTTTAATATACTTATATTATTATTTATTAAAATTGTTTAATCATTTGCTTATGTCTACTCTTACAGTAAAAGTATTGATTTTTGAAATCTACGCAACGATTTTCAAAAGTTTAAATTTTTTTGACAAACTTTAGTCTGATTAGCCTTCTTTAGTCTTCAAAATATTCTCAAACTGTTTAAAACCTTATCGATCAAATTCATTGATCGTAATTATCAATCCATAGACATATACACTTACACTGTAAATTAGTATTTCTAGGGTTCTTTTATTATTAGAACATTAAATGATTTGAATGTCATACGTTTGAATCGAATATGTCTGTTGTCTGCTTATCTTTGTTTCTGTCTCAACTCTATTCCTATTATCGATTGAATGCTAACAGTTAGTTAATAAATGGGAAAAACAATGAAAGCGATTAAACAGTTGCTTAAACATAAAATAGTGTTCTCAACGGATACGCTTATGTTTATCTGGAAAACTGCAAAACAATACGTAACCTAAATCCTCCTACTGTACTGTACAACAATATTTATCGTTTAAATAGTGCTTATAAATGCTAAGACAAACAAATAAAGCAAACGTGTGCACAAAGTTAACTGTTAGAGTAATGCCAAAAAAAATTCGTTATATTTACAGTTACTTCAATGTATTAGTTGATTAAGTTTGCGCACTAGATTTATCAATTGTAAATAAGTATATGAATTATTTACAATACAATATACAACTAACCTACGCCTACATGTAGCAGTATTAACAGTAAAACCGAAATAATTAAATTATAGGCAATATTATACAACGACAGATCAGTGCTGGAGAATCATCACGCGGCGTCTGCGTGGAGCTTGTTTTTATCGAAACCCGAATATAATTGGCTAAAATATTTGGATAAAGCGGAATTCAAACGGTTCCGGTTCTTAGTTATCGAATTTATTCTCGCGACTGACCTAAAACGACATTTCGAGATATTAACCGAATTTAACGTCAAAGTATTCGCTTTAATATTTTAATCGCTTTCATATAGCAATCTATAAACAATTATCATTTTATAGGTAAACGAAGACGATTCCAATGGTATTGATTGGTTTTCGGAAACCGATAGGCTTCTAGTGATGGAAATGGGAATTAAATTGGCGGATATCAACGGTCCGTGTAAAGCGCACCACATTCACCTCCAATGGACGTACCGAATCGCTGAAGAATTTTACGAACAGGGAGACGAAGAGTCTCGTCTCGGTCTACCAATTTCACCATTTATGGATCGCAATAATCCACAATTAGCTAAACTACAAGAATCTTTTATTAACCATTTGGTGGCTCCGTTGTGTAATGCGTATGGAGAGGCGGCTCTGTTTCCAGGCATTTGGGAATATCAAGAATCGATATCATCGAACGCTTCATCGGAAGCGGATTTATCCGATGAGGACAAGATATGTAATCAGGAAAACAATTTAAAAATGGGTATATAAACAAATGCTATGTTTTCGATAAACTGTGGATTTTAAAAATAAACTTTACTTGTGTTGTCAAAACAAATAATCTTTCATTTTAGCCTCATTTTTTTAATTACTGAAAAATTCAATAATAATTAATTTCAAAACTTTCATGTTATACTTTATTATAATATGTTTAGATTTCAAAAAACATAAGTCACGAAAAGTTAGTTGCCTCCAAACCAGTCATCTTCAGGAAAATTATGAGATATGGATTTCGATTTTAAAAGAACAAAAGAGTCACCAACAGGAGTCCCCGATTTTAAGCAGCGATGATTCGAGTACTGGCACTTCCGTTCATATTTCTCAACAAACCTTAGAAGAGATTAATGAAACGGAAGAAACTCAAACAACTAATTACGCTATTATTGAAAATCATATCAGAGATAAGAGGGAACACGTCTCATAATTTTCTGTTTTTTGGCATAAAACTGTTTGCCGTATAAACCAAAGCTGATTTAACCAATTTTTTCATAGAGTTTTGAGAACACGTGTAATACATTTATTTAACACATCAATTATTAACAGCAAATTGATCTCACTCTCTCAGTGTGTGTCTCTCATCGTTGATATATAACCCTATAAAAAGCCTTTAAGCCATAACTTTGTTAACTTAATGTGTACATCATGTTCCATAATGATTATCGTTTTTCGTTTTTGTTATTTAATACAATCTTTTCAACAATTTTATTAAACAAAAAACTTTTAACTTTTAGAAATGTATATGTATTGCTTACGAAATCATATTTCATGTTTACATACGATATACCCTTTGTATTTATGTACAGTACATTGTATTATGATATTTTCAAAAAAAATCATATCCTTTAAAATTCTATTTATATTTACATATTCATTCGAAATCCTTTGAAATCCTAAAGCTATAGCTGATAATCACTAGTATATATATATAAGTAAAACGGAATGTACAGAAGAATGAATGAATTAAATTTAAACTGATTTATTAAAATTGGATACAGATTTCAATATTTTATAGTAACGTTGAAACTAATGAATTAGATTTAAAACGTATTTAATTTAGCATTTGTTTATTAACTGAATAAAGTATTTATAGTATTTTATTTTTAGCTCACTTTGCTTAAAGGAGAAATTGTATTTGACATGTGCGTGCGTCCGTCACGTGACCAGTACTTCTTCATATTTGTTAAGGGATTCTAAAATTGGCTAAATAAGTACCAAAAATTGACTAAAAATGAATAAAACTTGGCTAAAAATGATTTAAAGTAGTATTATTATGTCGCGGACATAATGTTTTGAGACATAATGGTTACTGGGGAGACGAGAAGAAAACTAAGAAATGTAATGTTGATGGGAAATACTATAAAACTGGGTATTTGTCTTAAAAACTTTATTTATCCCTATTTTTGATGGAAAATTTTCATTGGTTTAATATAGAGATTTAGTAGTTATGGATGATTTGTGGCTTAATTAAGGGACGAATAAAAGATTTTGTTATAAGAGGTGGAGAAAATATTAATCCGCGAGAAATCGAAGATATATTGCATACTCATTCTGATGTGATCGATGCATACGTATATGAGGTTAAATTATTATATTTTAATTAAATCAATAATATTGTAATAAATTTTAATAAAAGGTGATAGAAGTTCATGATGAGCTATTGTCTGAGGAAAAATGCGATTGGATTAAACTGTCTGATAATTAAGGATAGTATTTTCTTGGAAAATACCGCATTTTTTCTTTAATTATATAACCGCGAGAATAATATAGTAAATTCTATTAAAGATAACAGTTTAAATAATAGTGGTTTTAATTTCCCGGTTTTTCCCGGAATTAGCAGTTTTGTAAAATATTCCCGAATATATATATATAATCTGAAAAATATTCCCATTTTTGCAATATTTAGCAAAATATCGTTAAAATTAGAACTTTAATATTTCATAAATTTTCAAAGTGGATGTAAAAGTATTAAATTAGGGCATCAATTGTTTTAGTTTTTATAAACTATTTATGAAAGTTTTAAAGATTAGCTTATTTTAGATAAATAATTAGTTTATTAAACATTTTGTACTTGAAAAAAAAACATTTTTCCCGGATCTGTTCCCGGTTTTAATACATTTTTTGTTCCCGGTTCCTCCCATTTTAACAACTTTTTAGTCCCGGAAAATACTATCCTTACTGATAACATCAAAATAAATGCCGATGAAATAAATAATTTTTTTAAATGTTGCATTTTTCAAATTTTTTAACGCTTTATTTTGTCTATGCGAACTACAGCTGTAAATTTTGTTTTACTTTTAAAGATTTCATATTTCAATATTCCACGCTATATTCTGTTTGTCAATTCCTTTAACACCAACTTCTAGCTGGAAAGCATAAAAAGTTTGTGATGTTATAAAAAATATTGCCAATTAATTGGAATAAACTAGTGTTAGTTCGCTTTTTGAAAGTTAAAAGCAAAAGCAAAATTTTATTTGACTTACTTTAGTTTAGGCGAAAGGGAAATACAATTGAAATAAAAAATATAACCAAAAGAGAAAGTTAAAAAAAAGTTATATTGAAAAATGTTCTGAAAGCAAAAGGAAAAGTTAGATATATTAGTATAATAATTGAAAGCAAAAGCGAAATAAAGCAAAAATAAAATAATTTTAGAAAGCTTAAGTGAAAGTCAATTGAAATTGAAATTGAAAGCGAAAGTGAAAGTAAGTGAAATTTTTAAAAATATGAAAAGCAAAAGCGAAAGAAAAAATTATAATATAATAAATACTTTTACGTGTGTCTCTATGTCCGCATGAATATAGAAAGTCGTGGTTCTATCAGTTATGCGTCGTTAACCATGCATGCAATATATAATGTTTGAACGACGCATAACTGATAGAATGACGACGGATTGAGAAATATTGTCACGGACAGATGGCGGGCTAATAATAACGGTCATAATTACAGTTTTGAGTCAAAACTTTTGACGGGTTAAAAATAAATAACAAAAATGATACCATTGGGTGCACTAGTTTAAATTAAAATTTTAAAATTTAACAACACTAGAATAAACGAATAATATTTTCTGATGATAGGAAAATTTACTTCGTATTACATTACATCATTTTTCCACAATTTTCTATCTATTAGAAGAATTTGTATTTAATAAGAAAATGCATTTAAGCATATTATTTAAACTAACTTATAAGTTTATAATTAATTGAAAACTTAAAAAAATAATTATTAATATTTCCACAAATTTAGATTTCGTGATAATTATGAAATAAGCATTTTTTAAAGTTAATTTAACAAAACTTGTTAAAAATGGAATATATATATATAAAAGACCTAAAAATATGCATGCATTTAAGAACTGAAAAACTCCATTAAATGCACGAGTGTATGCATTTAAACAATGCGAAAATATTATAAAAATTTTATTTATAAATTATATAAAGCTATATATTAACTTATTTTGAAATATGTTTCGTTTAAGTACTCGTTTTTACGCAAATATATCAAAACAAGAGGGCTATGCAGCATAACTGCTGCATTAAAATACAAATATAATAAAATTTTTAGCAATTTATTAATTTAT